>ML682206.1:1597318-1638336 GCA_007922195.1 Podocnemis expansa | reverse complement strand
GGGGGGGCACAAAAAGTATATCTGCAGCATTTCATGCTTGCACAGACTTATGTCCATCAGATCATGATGTCCTGCTCCTTTTCCTTCTGCATATCCATTGTGACGCACATTCTTTCCCTTTCAAGATTTCTAGAAAGAACAAAACATCTGGTGCCAAGGAAGAAAACAGCATGAGGGTTAGCTGGGGAGAAATCTAGTGGCAAAGAGCACAGATACCACATCATCTAATTCTTCCAAACTGTTCACAGTAAATGTTGATTTCACTGTATGTAAGCAAAACTTACCAATAGGCAAAGTAAGAAAATGCCGCTTGAGAGTTTGCTATAACAATTTTGTCTCTTTTGCCCTGTGATGCTAACAATTCATGCTTTAGTAGTTACAAAGCTTTATTATTTTGAATCTCACCATCAACTGTCATTCAATGATTGTTGCCCAACCCTCTCCTCCTGAATTTGCCATAACTAAGAAAATTAAGATAGATAAAAATATGGGGAAAATCTTAAAATCTGTAATTTTGCACAACTGGGAAAATTTAACATTGCCTAAAAGATTTTAAAATGCTTGAAAATGAAAACTGATACTATCTATCTACTTTATTTCAAAATGATAAAGCAAACTTTGATAGGCCTGCCCCTAACCTGGGAGTGCTCTGCTCAGTGCATCATTCATTACACGCATTCCTCCACAGCTCCCCCTACCCCAGTCTCTCAATAAACAACAGCTCCTTCAGTTGCCCCCCAAGCAGGCAGGTCACACAAGAGTAGGGCCAGATTAAGGCAGGGGCTTCCGCCCAAGGCACCAGGCTAAGAAGGACCCTGCAGCCCCACAAAAATAAATCCAGCCCCAACCCCACCCAGCTGGCCGATCTGCCCCAGCTCTGGAGTGCTTCTGGACCCATGCAGCACTCCCAGGCCATGGTGCTGGCCCACTTCACCCCCAGGCTGGCTGGTCTGCTTGCCCCCAGGCCAGCCCAAGTCCCAGCCCCTGGCCTGGATGCATCCCCTGCCACCCCAGCATCAGGTGCCAGCCTCACCCTCCCCAGCCCCTGCCCTGTGCTCAGGCTGGCGGGAGGCTTCCCTGGCTCGCCCCCAGGTTCGGACGGAGTAGCTACCAGTCCAGCGTCCCCCCGTGGGGTGTAGAGCTGCGAGTGACCTTCTCTGGCCTTGGGCTGGGTGTCAATCCAGCTGGGCACAGGTGGTTGTGGGGCAGCAGTGGAGGGCCCCCATAGGAGAACCACATCCCAGGCCTGCAGGAGGGTTAATCCGGCCTGCACAAGAAAGCCAGGGAGCCGGGTGCTGGCCTTCAGGTCTCAGAACAGTTGAGATGCTAGAGCATCCAGCACCCAGCTACAGAACACACAGACTGCAGAGGGCACTTGCCCTGGGAGATATAGGTGTCATCGGCTGATAGCCTGCATTGAGGGTCAGGCCACCCTGCCCTAGCCCAGGGGTTCCCAATCTTTTTAGTAACACAGCATACTTCAATGAGACAAACAATTCCATGGCACAGCAACTTTTTTCAGTTGAATTGATTACTCATCAATGTCACATTTATCTACGTTGACTGTGGTTATGGTCTGACTAGAAAGGTTTGCAATATAGTATATACAACAAGCGAAAGAAGGATCAAATGCATGAATGTTCCAAATCCATTGCAAAAAAATATGTCTTCTCAATTTTGCCCTTTGGACACCGGCATTTAGAATGTTCACATTTTTGAACCAAAAGACTGATACCTCGCTTTTAATTTGATGATTAATTTTCACAAGTTTTATCAGTTGTAATTTTGGTTGGACAGAATATTGTTTAAGATGAAACAATGTTTGTTGTACGCTGATTTTCATTACCTTTGTACCAAATTGCACAGCGCACTTGGACAGTTCTCACAGCACACCAGGGCATTGTGGCACATCATTTGAAAACCACTGCCCTAGCAACACATACTCCTCCTGAAAAACAGAGACGGATGCCCTCCTCCATTGTTCACAAGGGGCAGCTGCCAGGGCTTGGGGCAGTCTCTCCTCCTTTAAGCTAACAGAGACTCTTCCAATCGGTCAGTCAAATTCGAACCCTCCTGACCAGGCCAGCTTCCTATAGTTAATCCTGTCTTGGCAATAAACCTGGTAGCAGAGGAAAAGAAACAGGACCCACAGCCTAGGGACAAAGGACCATTGCAGTGGGCGACTGGACTTCACCTACAGAGACGATCTGTTCCCAGAGATGGCAGAGGGAGGGTACAGTGTGTCAGGGATGTCTTCACACTTTTATCAGTCCCATAAAGATGAGGGGAGGTTGAAAGTCACTGGCTATAAAAACAGCTCAGAGGAAAAGAGAAATGGGTCATGACTAATTAACCTCCTCGAAAGACAACTGGGTCCTAAAAAGGGGAGACCTGAGTCAATCATCTTCACTCCCCTACAGACTCATGAGTTCTCTTAAGTCAAGTGGTCTAGGTCCCCATATATGATGTGTGGGTTTGCACTCAGACCTGGAACCTGTCTGATGTCACCTCTCCTCTCCACTGAACCACTGCCGGGAGAGCTCCTTGTGGCTTGTGGGGAAATGGCTAGACGGAGCGGTAACAAATGAAGACATGAGGAAAATAGGATTCCCAGCCAGGGAGCTCTTTCGCATTGGTGCAACCCTGGCCGGCTGACGCAATCCTTCACTTCCTCTGAATAGAGGTGTGTGACTCCACTGCACTTTCAACTCAGGACATCTGCTCCGGGCAGCCTTGCTGGGTGTGAACAGTCCCCCTGCAAAGTTTACCCTGCTTGTGTCTTTACAGGTGCTGCACATCGCTGTGTGTGGCAGGGACTGCACATCCTATGAATTGTTGGGCTGCAATGAGCTAGGCTGCTCTTTGATTCTTTCCCAGGAAATGTGGGAGAACCAGGCTGTCATTGATTGTGCTTATACTTATACTTCCATTGCACCTTATACTGTCTTTAATTTCACCTTACTCTGCAACAGCAGGGCAGGCCAGATGCTGCACAGAGACAAGGGGGCATAGGCTCTCTTCCCCTGTCTGACGAGCTGTTGCTCCTTGTCTCATAGTTGAGGTGGAAGATGTCAGGAACTGTCTTTGGGTTTGTACAGTACCTGCCATGAGAGGATTCTGGTCTCCAAGTGAGACTTTGAGGCATTGCAGTAATCCAAATGATAGTGTTTTAAAACCACAACAAATTTGCCTTTAAGGCACAGCATCAAGCCCAGCCAGAAACACATAAAGACATATGCAGGGTGAGAATAAACCTAGAGATAAGTTAATAACAATACCTAGCCCCTAAACAACATTTCTCTTCAGTAGAGCCCAAAGAAAATCTGTATGCTTACCTCCATTACACAGAGGGAGAAACTGAGGCACAGAGCAGGACTTGTCCAGACCCCCACAGCAAGTCAGTGGCAGAATGAGGACTAGGAAGCGGGTCTCCTATTCCCCCGTGTCCTGACCTAGCTGCTAAGTCTCTCTGCCCATTACACTGGTGAAACAATCACACCAAGGGCTTGAAGGCCAGAGGCCAGTTGCATGAGTGAGAGGGATCTCTCCTGCTCAACTTCAACTGTGCTCAGACAGCAGCTTCTAACCTGAGTGGGAAGGAGAAAGAACATCCTGATGCCATGCTGGTTCCTCCACAACCCGGGAGCCACATTTCTACTGAAGCTGCATCCAGCCTTGAGCTTTTCCATTTCCTTCCATGTAATTTTTCGGGGGGGGGGGGGGGCATCACTTTACCTATGTATTTATTTATTTTATTTGATCAAGGCACCACTGTCACTTTTTTGGAAAAAGCCATTTAAGGCCTGATAAGAGTTAGTCAGGTCAAAGATTACTTCCTTGCTTTTGCCCATCTGACAGCAAGTCAATCAGGGCTGGGGTTTGGGAGACAGAATTTATCAGCAGGCGCTGGGAAAGCAAGGGGATGAGAGTGGCTGCTAATCCCAGACTGGGGATATTGCAGGGACTGTGGCTGTGTGTCCTGAATTTCTTGGCTTTAAAAGGTGTCAGGGACCATGCACAGGCAGCACAGAGTGTGAAAGGAGATTACAGGAAGTGATGAGCCAAATAGACAATGTCTCTTTGGGATTCTTTCTACCAGGTTCTATTCAGGGACCGGATCTACTGGTTTTTAAAACCAATGGTATTTAGCACAGGAATGATCCCAAACATAGTTCTGGAGCTAACTGCACCGGAGCCATCAAACTAGAGGAATGTGGCAGCTTTTGGAGCCCCTGGATGCAGCAGGTGGCCATAGCTCCAGAAGGGCCCTGTTTCTGCTTCTCCTTCTCTGACAGTTCTGCAGAAGGGCAGATAGAGCCATGGAGTGAGGGGGAGAGAGATGCCACAAGAGGACAGAAGGAGAAACAGATCAAACAAGGACAAGAAAGGAGAAACAAGAGCCATTCTACAAGACAGGAGGAGGCAGTGCGAAAGGGAGAGGTGTGGGCACATGGGAGAGAAACAGACAGGAGAGTGTGGCATTGGGAACAGCCTGTCAGCACAGGACAGGGCAGGGAATGGCTCCGAGGCAGCACTGGGGACAGGTCAGTGCTGACGATTTGACAGGGCCGGAGAACCGCACACGGAAGACCAGCTAACCAAGCAGACAGGCCCCGTGCGTGAGTGAGAGCCGGAGGAAGACACAAGCAGAGATCAGAGAGCCTCAATGCAGAAGCAGCTCAGCATCACTTTGGCGAGGACACAGGGAGCCCCTTTCGTGCCCTGGGGAGCCAAGATGCTGTCAAAGAGTGGTAGGTGTGTCAGAGTGACTGCTCCTTTCTGTCACACCAGAGGACAGGCCAGGCACCTTGTCAGCAGCGGGAAGGATTCACTGTCAGTTCTGGGGGAAGTCTGGATCCCCCCTGCCTCTGCCCTACCAACATGCATCTTGCAAACACTTTCCCTATCAGAGAGGCTTAACATGGCGAATATTGAAAGCACCTGCCCACCCTGGAATGGAATCAAAGGCCCTGGCGTGCCGGGCCTGCCATTTGAATGGAACAATTATCCCTGGCCAAATGCTGTGCAAAAGAATTTAGGGCATCGTCTCATTTGGGAGCCCCCCTTTCCCCCGCCAATCAGAGCACAGTGCAATTAAAATAAGCAATGCCAGATGGTTTATTAGCAAATACAGCGCTGGGAGCCGAGACTTGTTTACACATTCCAGTAAGCGGATTAGGAGCTAGTATATCACATACATGCTCACCCGCCTGCGCACACGCCAGATGATGGAACAGGGGGCATTTTATTTGTCCAGAACGTGATGCGCAGATACTGCAGCAGTCAGCTCGTCAGCCCAATAGGTGGGTTTAGATTAGATTATTGCATTACCACCAAGGATAAGACCCTATGAACGGCAGGATTCATGGAATGTAGGGGACTATTCGATCACCTAATATGACCTCATGAATATGACAGGCCATTGGCACGTTTGAGCCAGTGAGTTACCTCTCTGTTGAGCTCCAGAAGCAGTGTTTGGCTCACGCACCACTTCCAGAAAGTCATTGTCCAGTCTGCATCAGAAGATACTGAGAGCTGGAGAATCCAACACTTCCCTTGGTAGTTGGTCCCAAAAGTTAAACACCCTCATTAGTAAAGTGGGGGCTGTATTTGTCCAGCTTTAATCGCCTGCTGTCAGGTCTGCCTTTCTCTGCTAGACTAAAGAGCCCTTAAGGAGCTCATATTTTCTCCACACGAGGGTCCTTTGTGGTGTGGGGCATGGGATGCTTGCTGGTAGATTGTCTGGTAGATGCCCTGTACCTTGAAGTTTTTAAAGCATGATTTGAGGACTTCAGTAACTCAGCCAGAAGTAAGGGATCTATTACAGGAGCGGGCAGGTGAGGTTCTGTGACCTCCTTGTTCAGGAGCTCAGCCAAATTGACCACAATTGTCCCTTCTGACCTTAAAGTCTAGTGTCCTTACCCACCACCGTCAAGTTACCTCTCAGTCTTCTTTTGATAAACAAAACAGATTGGCCTTTTTGAGTCTCTCACAGTAAAGCATTTCATCCAGCCCTCAAATAATTTTGTGGCTCTTTTCTGTATCTTGCCTGCACTTTAAAAAGGATTGAAGATTGGCGAACTTACAGAATGGGAAGAAGTTTCCCCATCTTCAGGGGAGAAAGTGGGATTTTCTCCCGCAAAAGCTCATGCAATAAGAAAATTTGTTAGTCTTTAAGGCTATGTTTACACTATCAATTTAGGTTGACTTCAGGATGCTTAAACTGGCCTAAATTACCCTCAGTCCACACCAGGATTTCATTAAGTCCACTTAAGGGCATCCTTAAGTCGACTTAATAACTCCTAGTAGTTAGGTTGACTTAATGTCTAAGTTGACCTTACTAAGTCGACCTAAACCAGTGTGGACACCCTAGGTCGATTTAATTGACCTAGGGCTGGGGAGAATAGAGCCAGGGCTTGGGGGAGCCCCAACTGGGGGAAGAGAGCTGTGGCTGAGGGAGCCACATCTCGGGGACACGGGAGCTCTGTGGGGCTCCCCGGAGAAGTGAGCCATTGGCTTGGCGGCAGGAGATTCCCTCTCTGCTTGACCACCAGCCAGTGGACTGCGGAGAAATCCCTCGCTGCTGCAGCCAGGACAGAAGAACCCCATGTGACTCCCTGCTTCCCAGGAGCCACATCTTCCTGCCTAGAAGGGAGCTGCAGGTCCCTTTTGCCAGGGAAAAAGGAGTCGTGTCTCCCATGTCCCTGGCGGGAGCTGGGGCTCCCTTCACCACCAGAGATACAGCTCCTGGGAGCTCCTCCAGGGGCTGCAGCGGTGAGGGATTCCTCCTCAGCCCAGCGGCTGGGACTCAAGCGGGGAGGGAATCCCCTGCCACTGGGCCGGTGGCTGGTTTCTCCAGGGCTCCCGTGTCCAGGGAGCCATGGCAGCTTGCTTCTCTGGGGCTCCCTGAACACAAGAGCCCCGGCAGCTCCCTTTTACTGGGGGTGCCCTGGCTCCCTGCCTAAAAGGGATCTGTGGCTTCCCAGGGAGAAGGGAGTGCTGCTCACTTCTCACCAGGACCTGGGGGGTCCTGGCAAGTCCCTTCTGCCAGGAGGCTGCAGATCCCAGTGAGAAGGGAGCCATGAGTCCCTTCTCAGTGGGAAGCCATGGCTCTCCCCACGTTTACACTTTTTAAAGTTAAGTCGACTTCTTAATCCAACTTAACAGAGTCAGCTTAACTTTTCAGGTGTAGACATAGCCTAAGTGCCACAGGACTCCTTGTTCATTTTACTGAACTAGATTAACACAGCTGCCCCTTTGGATTTTGGTGGGACAGTTAAAGCACTCAGACAACATAGCCTACACCAGAAAAGGTCTCTCTTGCTTGCCTAACTTAATTTACACAGGGCTGCTTTTTTTTTTTTTTGCCAGCATCCTAGTCTAACCTAGCTGTGTTAACAAACTTTGTAGCACAGAGCTGATTTAAGCAAATGGTGGCAGACATTTTGCCAGAATAATGCCCTTTAGCTCAGATGAACAGATGTGGGACAGGTTAAGTATGTTCACACGCACCTTTTAAATTGAAATGACACTGGTTATTTCGATTTAAAAATTGTTAGGTCCACCTAAACTGAACTAGGAAGTCCAGTCCCTGGACATGCTAGTTTGATTTGGGCTTTTTGGTGTGGACGTGTTAAATCGATTTAACTTGAATCAATTTAATTATTTTTATAGTGATTCAATAAGATCGCTTCAAGTTAAATCGATTTAATTGCATGTGTGTGGACATAGCCATTGTGATTTATATCTCAGGAAGTTGTTTGTTGTTCAAACTCCCCTGACACGCCACTGTGTATTTTCAAATGTTTGCATAAATTTAAAAAAAAATAAAGTCTTTTGAAAGCAATGTTGCTCGTGGTTGTTTTGGGGAGAGAGTATTCCTTGGAAACCCAAACAAAAGAAACAGCAACCAAAAATTTCTCCTTATTGCAAATGACATTTTGTCAGCAAACTCATGTACACAAATGCCTTTTCTCATTCAGCTTTCATAATTATCGTTGCAAGTTGCTAAAACTATTCAGTGCTCTTCGAAGAATTGCGTTTGGAAGTTGGCAGTTAGTAGCACTAGCACCTTACTGTTATTTTCAACTGTAGAGATCAAAAGATCGTTACAGAAGAGGGAAGACATCATTGACTTTGTTTGACACTTAGGGAAACTGAGGCACACAGCAGTGAGGTAACTTACTTGAGGTCACCCATTACTAGTGGGGCCATAATAAAGCTCAGGTTTCATGAGTCTGCTCTCTTGCCCTGGCCACTGGGTCAACACAATGTAAGAAAGGAACGATGTTGTAATTCAAATGTTTTCTATTTTGCTGCAATATTTCAATTTATTTTCAATTTAGTCTTTCAAACTTAGGGTGAGATCTTGCAAACATATCCATGTGGACAGGTCCTGGCACCTTGCAGGCCCGGCCATCCAACTGTGTTCATCTACTCAGCACTTTATCGTGTGCCTTGTTCAAGACTGAAGCATGCCTAGAAGAGGATTTTCTATACTGAAATAAATTCCACAGTTTCCTTTTTTTGTTGTTGCTCCATAACATCTGTCATCTCAGGAGGGCTTCATGCTAGCTGGATACTGCTGGGCAGTTGCTTGTCCGTGCTTTGGGCACTGGGGAATCTCTAGGTGGCTTTATACAGCTGGTACGGTCCAACGGGGCTGAGACAGAGCCAAGAATCTGCCCCATTGATTTCAGTAGATTTAGGCTAGCATACAGAAGATCACAACATGGCCTGTTGAACCACATCAGCGAGAGAGGAGCAGGAGCTCTTAACTCGTCTGTGCTAAAGAAAGCCAGGTCCTTATTCTTTATTGTCCAGTCTAACTTTAAAAAAGGATGTAAGGAAAGGAGCATCCACTGCTTTCATGGAAGACTACATCCCTGCTGAGCCAGCCGGTCAGGACAGCCAAGCATCAGTCATTTTTGGTGTACAGAGCTTGCTCTCACTTGGCATCCCTCAGACCCACCCGCAGTGGTCCTCCCCTCTCCTGCATTTACAGCCCCATAAGCCAGTTCCTGGACTGCTCATTGGACACCTGACAATTTATATACTATGGCGAGGTTCCCTCCAACAATAGGAGGAGATCTTAGTGCCCTTTGAAGTGTGGTTAAGCGTTACAGCAGATCTTCCCAGGAGCGAAATGAGAACAAGCTGTTCCATGTGGGAACCACTCCGCAGCCCTACCAGAATGTGAAATCTTGGAAGCAGGGCACCAGCTCCATCCCAAGGGGCTAACAAAGGCAAAGGATCCCTGAAAGCAGCACCAACGCCTCAGTAGCTCCAGTAGGAGAGATGAAAGCAGCACTGCGGCAAAGAGCAACCAGCCTGCTACACAGCCACAGCCAGACCTGCCGCGACGGCCAGAGCTCTGTTCTCCGATGCCAGAGGCGCATGGCCCCTTCTCCCTGCCTTGCACTCAGTGCTTCTGCTGTTTGTGTGCATGTCCACAGCCCACTGAGGGACAGCTGCCAAGCAGAGGAGGCTGATGCTCCTAATAAAAAACAACGAGCAGTTGTGTGGCACTTTAAGACTAACAGATTTATTTTTTGCGTGAGCTTTCGTGGGAGAAGATCCCACTTCCTCAGATGCTTCGAAGAGGGGTGAACTTGAAGTGGAATTCTGTAAGTTCACCCATCTTCGAAGCATCTGAGGAAGTGGGATCTTCTCCCACAAAAGCTCATGCAAAAAATAAATCTGTTAGTCTTAAAGTGCCACACAACTGCTTGTTGTTTTCTTCCTGGACTAGACTAACACGGCTATCCCTTTGGAAATTGATGCTCCTAATGACACTATCCCAGCTTACGCTGAATGCTGAAGAGCCTGATTACTCCCTTCAGCCGCTTGGTGCAGTGAGAACCTCCATCCTTGACAGACACCAGCCGAGTGGATGGAGAGCTTGTGTTTATCACATCCGAGTGACAGGCTTTGGATGGTGGAACAAGTTAGTGTATTTCCTCGCATATTGGCCACAGTCACGATAAGAGGCCTGCCTAATGCTTGCTCCAGGAAACACCCTTTCCTGCTTTTTCCAAGGTCACCACAAAATAACTTCTGGTTAGACAGCTCCTCACACCAAAGCCCTTTCGAAACAACGTTGTGCAGTAGAACCTACAGCGGCTGCAGAGCGGAAAGAGCCCAAGACCAGCCAGGACTGAGTCCTAATGGAACGAGGGAAAGTAGAGCAAAAACTGGTGGGATAGCATTCATGCCGTTTGGAAGTGAATTCACCTTGCTGAGGGAAATTCACTGGCTGCACAACAGGCCCATCCACAAAATATCTAGCCTAGAGTTTTATGCCGCTGCCTGGCTCCGTACTATCTAACCAACTTAGCCCATGAGGCCTAAGCCTGTGCCTGAAGATCTGCCTTAAGTTGTCCTATCAGCCAAGGACACCCCACAGCCCCTATGGGAGCCATGGATCAGCAGGGCTGAGGGAAGCCCCAACCATTCTGTGTTTCCCTTGGCCCCATCCCTTACAGCTGCGGGCAGAAGCTACAGTGCTGCCGCACAATTGCTGGCTGTTCCCCTAGACTGGGGAGGTACTCCCGTGGATCTGTGGTCCTTTTCCGCCTGTTTTAAACAGCCACATGGCAGCCAGGTCTGACAAGAGGGGAGAAAGCAGGAGGACAACTGTATGGGACCCTGAGCTCAAGGGCAGCTCACAATGTCTATGTAAATGATACAGAAGGGGGCAGCCCAGCATGCATGATGTGACAGGTCCCCACATTTCTCTCAGTGAGCCTGCACCGGCATCTGGGACAGAATGTGTCTGCAGAAAGGAAACAGGATGGAAAACCTATGAGCAAGTCTCATACCAACCAGCAGCTGGAGCAGGTACAAATCGAAGCTGGGTCTTGATACACAGAAGGGAAGGGACCATGTTTAGATGCTAGATTCCTCCATGAAACGGCTTGTGCTCCGGTTTTATTTCAGCATATCAGCACCGTAACAACAGCAGGGAGAGCGGGGCTTTGCCCGGGGACGCCAGAGTGGCTTCATTGAGCCACCCCATTAAAGGGCATGTTCCATGCAACTTGTCCCAAGCGCCGATCACTGTAGGGGGTGCCGTTAACAGTAGTCTCGGCTCTGCAGCATAAAATGACCGATATTATACCATGGCATGATCTACCATCTGCAGGACATACTGCAGTCAATGCTGGTTTTCCCACCACTGGCCCCTGACCTGCAAACCCTCCTGGGGGTAGGGTTACCAGATACCAAAGCATGGAAAGGAGGACATTGGAGGACACATGGAGAAAATGGAGTATGAATGTAATATTCTGCTGTTTTTAGGGGGTCCTGGAACGCTTCCCCTAAAAATAGAGTGTTCTGGGGCATTCCAGTAGATTTTAACCCCTGTAAGTAAAAAGCCAGACACAATCATGTGTTTTTAAAACACGGGCTGGATGGAGGACGTGAAGGTAAAAAGGAGGACATGTCTCCCTTTTGCCTGACATCTGGTAACCCTCCCTGGGGGGTGAAATGACAGAAAGCAGAGAGAACCGACACTCTGGCCGTCATAAGAAGTGTCCCAGTCCTGCTGTTGGGGCTGACTGGCTAAAGGATGATGGAGTTAGATAGTTAGACTAGAGAACTGGAGGAGTCACACAGCAAATAGTGAGGGTTAAAGCTAGATTGCACACACATGTGCATGTACCACACAGCATTTTTTTGCCTGGTCTATGGGGGCAAAACATTTATTATAGCCAAGCTTCCTTTCTCCAGCTACTTAGAGGAATCAGACTTTGAGACTGGCCCTTGGGGGAAGAGGCTTCTTTTTCCCTGCTCATCTCCTGACCTCCTCATTTTGTTCTAGAGTTATTTTTGGAAATAAAAGCTTTTCTCTCCCTCACCCCACCCCTTGCTTCTCCCATGCATCCTGCCCACCCAACCAGAAAAATGGCGGCTAAGCCAGGGTAGAGTTAACCTTTAGAGTCGCTAGAGGAAACGAGAGGCCTTCTCGACTGATTAACCTCCGCTAACACGGCCACCTGCGGGGAATGGCCTCATGAGCAGAACAACTCCGGGAGGGGCAGCCACAAGTGAACTGAGCTGCAAGGGCTCTCAGCATTCTTCCTGCCACTTGATACGTTGATGAGAGCTCTGAGAAAAGGAAAAGATGAAAGAACAAAAGGGTGGATCAGGAGTGGAACTGAGGACAGCAAAAGGGGCGTGGAAGGGGTTTTGCAAGGGATGGAAACTGCAGAAGAAAGGGCTTGGAGGGCAACGTGTGCAGGGCTGGGTGGGTCACTGGGTGACTTGACAAAGCAGAGGAACTATGTCAGACAAGTGTAGGCGGATACCAGGGTTGGGCCAGCTGGTGAAAGCAGGCTGGACATCTCAGTAGCCTGTAAGATCACAAGGCCCAGACAGAATTGCCAGGTGACAGCTGCACGGACCAGCTCGCGGCTGCTCTTCCTGTGGGATTAAATAGCTGTCTCGGGAAGTCATCTGACCTGTCCCTTACTCATGCATTGGCTGTTGCAGCATGCCAGAAAGAGGAGTCATCGCAGGCTCTGGGTGAGGGCTTAACTTCACAGTGAAATACCCCGGGCTTCCATGCATCATCTCTGAGTAATCGCCTGATCAAGCCCCTGCATGCTTATAATTAATATCACAACAGCATCCAAAGTCCCAAATTATGATTTATTTGTACAGTAACACCAAGGAATCCCAGTCACAGACCTGGCCCCCCTGTGCTAGGTGCTGTACAAATAGTGAACAAAAATGGTCCCTGCCCTGAAGACCTTACAGCTTATGTAAATGAGATCAGTGCCCCAAGGGTCTGTGCACAGTGCATACATGCCCTGGGAAACAGACCCTCCCAAGATAACTTGCCATCTAGACAAGACAGAAAGAGAAACTGAGGCACAAAGAAGTGATGCTGCACACAGAAATACACAAGGTCTGTGCCACACCTGAACTGCCTTCCCTGGAGCAGGTGGGGATGGAGGAGACTCCAAACTGAGGGCCTGGGCCCATTCCCACTGAAATCAGTAGCACAATTAACTTCTAGGGTGTAGGACTGAGGATTAAGAGGATCCTGGCACCACTATCTTGGTACCTTTCTGGTCACTAGTGGCAGCCTTGCCCCAGCAAGGAGTTGGTGGGGTGAAAGGAGGTAAGTCTGGTGCTATCTAGACATGTGACCAGGTGGTTCTGCAGCAGCCCTGCCTCAGTTTCCACTTCTGAACCTGCTTAAGCAGCCGGCATGACTCGGCCCACAAGCTACATCAAAAATAACAAGCCACACATAAAAGCTTTTCCGCCCAGTCCTTCCAACCGGAGGGTCTCTCCTCTCTGGCTCATTCTTCTCCTGAGTTTATTTTCAGGGCCGTAGCAATGGCTTCTTTCTCAAGAGTCCTTCCTTCTATCTCTCCTGCTCAGGCCCCTTCGCTCCACAAAGCAGCTACGCCTCAGGCTTTCTCTCTGGAGTCATCCCCTGTTCTTTACCTCCACAGGAACTCCCTGGCCTTCCATCTCATCTTGCCTCTCTGCAGAACAAATCCTAGACCTTCTGCAGGTCACTATCTGCTGTCCCCAAGCTCACACAGGAAATTTAGGGCAGAGGCTGTGGAAGCTTTTGGTGTTGCTGACAATACGTTCATCGCCAGTGCAGGTTGCCTCCCTCACATGGCTTCATAAAACAACCAGGTTTCCTCTCCTTAACCTGAGCACGGTGTCTCAGAGGGGTTAAACAAACAGTATACATGTAGAATGGGCACAGGAAGGACTAGGATGTTCTCCACATAGGGGCGTGAACCTGCAATTAATGGGGTACAGGCTTGAGGTTAAGACCAAAATATTATTTTACACCCTCAAAGCACAGAAGGATCTCAATTCACTGAACAGACACCAACGTCTTAAAGCTCACACTGCTGTAGGAGGGGCGTGAATATCACTTGGAGTGTTTTACTGGGGAAACTGAAGGACAGACAAACTAAGGGATTTTCTAAAAGACCAGGTTAATGAGTCAGTGACATATCCAATAAGAGAATCTAGGAGTCCTGACCCCTGGTTCCCTGTGCTAAATACTAGACCAAGACCAGGCAGAGAATCCAGCAGTGAGACTTCCTGTCCTCAGCTCTAACTATGGACCACACTGCTTCCCTATAAAATTTCTGTGTGCTGCCAGAGCAGTGTTGGCCAGATGCACAACAGCATGTGTCACTGGGCTTTCCTGTTGTCCAGCAGGAGCACCACGCACCAACGCAGCATCACAGTGAGAAGCCATTGAAAAGGCTAAGCAGACCTCTGCACTGTGCGCTCATTGCAAAAACATCACATATCCCTGCGGGTCACTTGTGACTTCTTTCCAGACATGGTCTCTCTCTCTCTCTCTCTCTCTCTCTCTCACCACAGAAGCGTTTTTCTTTGGCTCCTTTTGCCCTTGTTTTTGTGTTTTCTTTGAATGGCTGGAGCCCTGCCGACAATGTTTTGTGTCACAGCCTGAGAGAGGGGAACAGGGCGTCAGGATCTGACAACCCCCTACCCCCTAGGCCCAAACATTGCCATGTCAAGAGAGTCCTTGACATCTGTGAGCATTGAGGTTGACAAGGTTTCTTCTCCCCCTCCAAGTAAACAGATTGACCAGGGCTGCAGACTGGACAGGAGCCAGATCCCAAACAAAGTCGAAGGGGATGGGAAAAGGCACTCCTGCTGTTTGGTGTCAGCAGGGTGCTCCAAGGAGACAGCAGGGCTCCCAGGCAATGGCGCTGTCTGTAACATTAACCTCTTCATGGCCAAGAGTGGCAACAAGGATAAAATCTACTAAGAGGCATGGGCACAGATGCTCAAAGGTATTTAGGCACCTAACTCATTCATTCTATGGGGAAGTAGGTGCCTAAACCACTTTCTGGAGGGGAGAACCTTTAAATTCCACCTGCCTTCTCAGAAGGGATTTAATTAATTTATTTATTTATTTTTAAACAGGCATTCATTGGAAGTGTGATGACCACCATCTTGACTGGGAGAAATGTGAAATTGAACCAGAGACCTGTAGATCTTTAAAAAAAACCCAATGCCGGGCCTCGAATGCACTGGAGGCCTAGGTCGGCTTAGGATCTGGAACAGACTCTGATCCTCTGTGGAGTGGGTACCAAGGGGGACATGAAACATCCACTGACCAGTGAGTTGTAGATACACCATGTGAAGCCAGAAATCCCCAGTGGGATTTTAACACTCCACAGCTGCAGATTTTGCAGCAAGACATTGGACAGTAGATTGGACCAGTAAAAACAATGAGAGTCCTTTGGCAACCTATAGACCAGTGGATTTCTTCAGGCATAAGTTTTAGCGGGCTCCCACACACTTCATCAGATGCATGAAGTGGAAACTACAGTTGAGAGAGAGATATATACACATTCCAGGGAGGAGGAAGGCCAGTGCTGGCAGTTGGTTCAGAGAGCAGACGGGCCCATTCACACCAGTTGATCAAAGGGAGAGAACGTGTGAACAGGACAATCAGTTTCTCTAATGTGCTAACCATTCCAAGTCCCTATTCAGACCCAGTCTGGTGGTGACAAGCTTGCAAATCAGCTCCAGTTCTGCAGTTGCATCCTGAAGTCTGTTTTTGGAATTTCTTTGTTGAAGTATGGCAACTTTCAAGTCTGCTACTGACTATCCCTTCCACTGGGGTTATTCACATAGATCACCCTGCACAGTGGGTACCTTCCCTGCCAATTCAGGGTCATTCCCACCCCACGAGAGGGGTCAACTCAGAGTAATCAGAGTCCATTCCTCAGAGTCACTGACCTCTTCAGTGCCTTAGGCAGCATGTATCGCAAGTGCACCAGCTTGCAGAGGGAGCCAAGAGGTAATGTCTACCTTCTGGGTTCTAGGTTGGTGTTGCCATTAGTTTTCCCCCTTACTTTCCTATGTTACTCTTGGGAGTGACTCCCACGCCATTTGGGAACACCCCGCTTGAGCAGTTCTGTTCAGCAGTCTTGTCTTGCTTCTCCTAATGTTCACAGGTTGTAGTGCCATGACCCATATAGCCCAGAGGGAAGGGGATAGGCCTTAGCTTAATCCTTACCTCCGAGATAACATAAGCCATCCTCCTCACAGGGGATAGCTCAAGTCTGAAGTTTTCCCCTCTTCCTTGATGATCTCCACCATACTTAGGATCAAGGGGCCCAAAGCAAATAACTGCATCCCACCTCCAGAATAGGTGGCATACTTCTTTCACTGGTCTCCTTGGGCAGGAGCCTGCCCTCTCCTGATAAGGCCTTGCTACATTCAATTTTGGGGGTCTCCAAAATAATCATTAGTTAGGCCCAATTTGTAGCACACTATTTTCTCCTGGAGAATTGAGAAGCCTCCTCACACCTTTTGATATCCCTGCCACCACCGGGGTTATGGGTGTTCAAAGCCTTAGAACAGCCAAAGATGGTTACCTCTATGCTTCAAGAATGGGTGACATGCAAACACTCGCTGGTCCCTTTACCCATTCACTACAGGACTCTTGAGAATTATGGTACATCCCCTCAAACAGGCCAAAAGTCCTATTGTTTAGGCATCCCGCCACACCTTGGGACCGCCTCTTTGGGGACAGCCGTGCTGAAGGCAGAAAACCCCAACTCCACCCACTGTCCACGGTATGGCTGGTAGTCACCTAATATTGACAGTATCCAAGCAGCGCTCAGAGAAGAACGGCGGGTCACTTACCAGTAACCATTCTTCTTCAAGACGGGCTGCTCGCATGCATTCAGGAACCTCCCACTGTCCCCACTATTCGGAGCTGTTGACCAGAAGGGACTGGGGAGGAGCAGGGTCGGGGCCATATATATAGCCACATGAGTGGCCAGAGGTGGCATTGCCCACTGACCCTGCTCTGGCAGGCTATGGTTAAAAGTTTCCAACCCATTTTGTGCTGCAGCATGTAAACACCTAACACTGAATGAATGCGAGCAGCCCATCTTGAAGAAGGACAGTTACTGGTAAGTAATCTGCTGTTACAGGTCCCAGAGCTGGCTCTGTCCCAATCCCTAACAGAGCCCTGGGACTCTGGTCTTGAGTGCTGGCCAACCTGAATCACACTAATTTGTATGTAGATGGAGGCAGGCTTGGGCTCACATGTGAGTCAAAGCCTGGGCTTGCTACTTAACTTGCATCGACCTCCTATAGAATTGTCTGAGCCCTGGGGAAAGTCTCTCTGCTGGGACCTTTACAAAATGGACTGCAGGGAGCAATCTGCCAGGCGGAGGAGGTTCAGCACAGGGGGAATACACTGGGTGACACTGTGGGGTCTTTGCTACCTCAGCCTGATCTGAAAAGAGGAAGGGAAAAGGCTGAGCACACCCTGGTGTTTGAAATGCTGCTGGTGAGAAAAGGCATCACCACAAGATGTCAGCAGAACCCTTTGAGCAAAGTGTGGTTGTTTACCCAAGCTGGGGGAATGTGCACATCTGTACCAGGGCAGACAGTCACTGGCCTTTTCTCCTCTGCCTATCGCTTGCCCCGTTCTGCCACAGCAAGGAGGCCAGGGCAAGTATTATCAGACGGCTAGGCTGCCTCCATGCCGTCATTATGGCAACTGCCTGGGTACATCAGCAGTAACGGGATGTGCCAAACACCAGCAGAGGTGAATGCTGCTGGGCTGTAAGCCTGGGCTGGCTCTTGGCCATCAATATTGACGAGCTGAATCCTTGCTTTGCATCCAATGTGTGATAACAAGGGAAGGCATGCATCCTCCTTCAATGACAGGAATGTTTTCTCCATATCTTTCTCTGAAGTTATCTTCTCTGTGGCAATCTCCTATTACACTTATTTCACTGAAGTCTTTCACGCTCCACAGTCCTGGGATGAGGAATCCTAGAGATCAGAAGTGAATTAAATTAGCTGTTCTCCATCTAGTCTTTTGAAAACCCACCGTCAGCTGTGAAATAATCCCAGGCTGCTGTGAATGATGGGCTCTGCTCCTGGTAGAGGTGAAATGGCATGGATTGTTTTAGATACCAAGACATAAATTAAAATGGTCCCTGCCCTGTGATGAGTCTTGGGTCACTATAATTCACCCCAAAGCAAATTTTTAAAAGAGTAAATAAAACAAGCTAAGGTGAAGAAAACCAAAGGTTGTAGCCAACTCTTTCTAGTCAATGGGACTATGGACAAGAGTCATGGCACATGGACAGAAGCGTTTGTGGTATCAAGTCCTGTGTTTAATGAGTAATAATTAGACAGTTCAAAATCTGGATTCTAAATGGCCACAGTGGTGGTGAAGAGGTTGAGTCCTTGTCAAACAATCTTTCTCCCCTAAGGTCCATGTTAACTCTTTCTCCACGGCCCATGGCATGCAATAGAAAGATTCCCCCACTGACTTTAGCAGGTTTGGGATCAGCCACTGCATAGCAGGTATTCTACAAAGGGCAGAAACTGGCAGGGTTATTTACACCAGAATCATGCAACGTCTCTGACCAAGCTAGAATGAACAATGAAGAAACTGAGGCCGTGCAGATGCTGTTCTTCCTTGAGCCGAGGAAAGTTCTCAGCACATGTCCAGTGCCAGGCAAATGAGCCCTGGAGGAAAAGGCTGATGTGGACAGGGAAAGTCCACCAAGTGACAGAAAATGTCTGCACATATCCTTCCCCTGGAGCACAGACAGATAGAGGCTCAGAGGACCAGCCCAGCCCCCAAAGTGGGTGGTGGTAGTCATAAAGGATATGAGGGCAAGGACTGTATTTTTGTTCTGTGCTTGTACAGCAAAATAGGGTCCTGTCCCTTGAGTGGGAAACCTAGGTGCTACCATAATGCACCTAATAAATACAGAGAATAATTCTCCTATGGAAGGTCAGGAACTGAAATTGGAAAACCTCTGGACACCAGCAATAAGCCATGGATGCACAAGGGGCGTGCGTGGAAAGCCATGGAACTTCACCTCCATGTGCCAACTTTGTGCCTTTGACCCCAACTCTGTATTTAAAACTAGGCTTTTCTGAGCTTCCCCTTGGTGCCCATTCTCCATCCTTTCCTGAAAAGTACCTTTAAAGAGAAAGGCTTTAACTATCAGCTAGGGCACCACGCTAGAACACCTGGCATTTTTTCTGGCTTTGCCACTGCCTGGGGACTGGGGACCAGACCTCTCTGTGCCTTGGTTTCCCCATCTCTCCAATGAGGAGAGCGGTGATGGGCCTTTTGGCGAGCTTTGGATTCAGAGTCCTCTGTTGGGGATAACTAGAACATGTTATTCTGAGGCCCCAGCCTGTCTAGGAAAGGCAGGGCCAGACCCAGGCCAGAAACCAAACCCTCTGTCTGGGAGGCCAGGTTCCTGGGGAAGGAACATTGACATTTGGATGAAACATTAAGGAGCAGCTTGCTGCTGATTGAAAAGACAGGAGCTGCTATCCTGCTTATGGCCAGATCCTCAACTGGTGTAAAGCAGACTAGCTTCACTCAGCTCAATGGAATTACTCCAGTTTACACCAGCTGGGGATCTGGCCCATTCGCCTTGGGCTTCTAATGTCACTGATGGAGAACACCAACAGAGAGGCTGTATTGATTGCCAACCAAGCTGGCTTTTTCTAGCGTAATTTCTAGCTGAAATTTACCCATGGCCAGATGCCTCTCAGTCAGCCAGGTGAACTCTCAGAGCCCTGCACTTAGCAAAGGGGATGAGGTGCAGTTTTCCTTGCAGCTACCTGGAGAGGGCCAGTGCGGAAGCGGGAGGAGGCTTGTTTGTTAAGTGCTTTTGATGGCTGCTTTCCTCCAGAGAGCACTGATAGATTCTGAAGGGAAATAAGCCGGTGCATGCCTCTATCCTTCACACGCAGCTTTTCAGCTGGGCCCTGCCTCGCACATGCCCTGCCCATGTCAGCTATGCTGACACCTCCCCCTGCCCGCCTGCCCACTGTTAAAAGCAGAGAGAAAAAAGTTTAATTCCTGCATCTCTCCTTCCCACAATGGGCGTTGTGGCCACAGGCAGGGCAAGGTAGGTGAGAGACAGAACAGGATAGGACAATTAAGTGAAGTAGTCATTTCCCATCCAATGGGGCTCCTGCTCCCTCTGGTCATTTTTATGGCCTGGGAGATAAGTGGCTGGTGGTGGGAGGAACTGGGGAGATCCACATTCGGAGAAGGAAGTGGCTGCCTGAGTGAATCCTCTGCCTGGGAGGGTAGCGTTGTGGCCCGACTCAGATCTGGCTTGGCATTTCAAACAAGCCCCAGGTTGGATCCCTGATGGGATCAGGACTTTTCAGGTTTTCATCTCTAGAAGACCCCCGGTATGGATACATCCTGACCCTCTGCAGAGCACGATGGAATTGCCAGATAAGAAGCTACAGGATGCTTGCTCTGTTGCCTCCAGGCTGCTAAATCTTGGTTCAGGTCTGAGATTGCACAGCTACTCATTTAGCAGAGGACTAATGTGCTTTCAGGTGCAGTGCCTCTGAAGGAGGCAAGTGATGCAGTTTCTCCTCCCAAGAAAATTCTGAATGGTCCAGCGGCTTCCCGCTGGCCCCAGGGAATTTCACCCACTGCAATCGTTATGGATGGCAGTGAACAAGAACAGAACAGTTCTCTACGCAGGCCAGTGGTGAAAGCTGGAAATTCACAGACTCTTATCAGAATGGCCAACCTTGGAAATCTGTTCACCAGACAGTCCCGTAAATCAGCTGGGAGGCTAGCGACCTGCAGATACCTCTGGGTACATTCAGATGAGTGCTGATTTATTATTGTGACAGTAGCATGTGGAGATGGCAACTGAGATCAGGGCCCCATTGTGCAAGGAGCTGTACAAATACACTGTGAGAGACAATCCCTGCTCCAAGAAGCTTATGTTATAATTAAACCAGGCAGACAAAGCACCAAAGGAAAACAGAGAGAAGAGACTTGTCGAAGATGATAAGCGCCTGACAAAGTGGGATTTTCTCCCATGAAAGCTCATGCAATAAATAAATTTTTAGTCTTTAAGTGCCACAGGACTCCTTGTTTGTTTTACTGAGCTAGACTAACACGGCTGCCCCTTTGGAACAGATTAAGGCAGTAAATAGAAACCAGATGTCTAGTGCAGCATGCTACCCACCAGACAACACTGCCTTTCCACTTTGAAATATACATTTTAAGGATTGAGTAATCAAAACTGAGCTCCTTTTATTCAAGTCCCAATATGATTTCGTACCAATGATGAACACTGGTGCCGAGAAGCTGCCCACTGCTGTCTGGGATCTGGAAACCTTGCCACTGATTTCCAGCAACAGAGATCCCCCATTATTGCTGTTAACACATCTGTTTTGCCTGCTGGCTCCTTCATGTCACCAGCCTCCATCACTCCCTTATAAAAGAGGCCTGCAGAGGCATTCAAGTATAATATTTAATGTAAAAATAGGACCTTTGTTAATATTACAGGGTGATGGCCAAACAAGAGGTCATGACCTATGGCTGATTATGGGTAGGGTTACCAGATACCAAAGCATGGAAAGGAGGACAGGAAAGTACAAAAAGGAGGACATTGGAGGACGCATGGAGAAAATGGAGTATTAATGTTAACATTCTTCTGTTTTTAGGGGGCCCTGGAACCCTTCCCCCTGAAAATAGGGTGTCCTGGGGCATTCCAGCATACTGTAACCCCTGTAAGTAAAAAGCCAGACAAAATCATGTATTTTTAAAGTGCCTGCTGGACGGAGGATGTGAAGGTAAAAAGGAGGACATGTCCTCCTTTTGACTGACATCTGGTAACCTTAGTTATGGGTAGTTTGGAGCTGATAGCAGAAGACATTTCTCCTCCAAGACAGTTTGCAGAATATGGAATAGACACTAGGGTCTGAATTCAAATTCTCTTGGCAAAACTCCCATTGATGTCAATGGAACTGAGTCAGGTTCCAGGAGAGCCAAGCGTGACAGGTGCTAACATACAGCAGTAAGGAACTCTCTGTTGCAAAACAGGGCTTTGCACCAGGAGGTCAACAGAGACTAGCTCAGACCGATCAGAGTGGGAGCATTTTTTCAAAATCAGGAAGTAGGCTCCCTAGAAACCATGATTTTTTGAAAACAACAACAGCAACAGCAACAAAAACCCTGGGAGTTTCTTTTCATTTGTTTTCTTATTTTTGAGGCTATAGATGTCATATTTTCCAACATTTCTCTGCAACCATGAAGGCTTTTTAAGAATCCCCCCCACTGCTTTTCAGAGGTAGGAAGCATCATTGTACCCTTTTACAGATGGGGAAACTGAGACACAGAGAAGCAAAGTGATTTGCCCGAGGTCGGCCAGCAGTTTTGTAGCAGAACTGGGACTAGAATGCAAATCTCCAGTGCCCCATTCTAATATGCTGTCCACTAGACAAGATGAGCGAGCTATGTAATCACATGATTCCAGGAGCTGGAGATTTAAACACTTCTCCCCTTCTCCACCACCAGGAACTATCACAGGAATTGGCAACACTGTAATTCTCCAGGGACTTCAATGGAAGCAGAAAACTCTGGAGAATCCAATCCCAGTTATTCTTAACCCTTGACATTGTCTACAGAGATGCATTAGCCTCTCTGAACAGCCTCTCCAGTGCCTGGGCCATAAGTGGGATGCTGCTGAGTTTATTATGGAGGCAGAGGCGCTGACTCAGCGAGGTTTCACAAAACTCAGTTCCCCTCTCCCCCGCATTTAGATCAGGTTGCTTTGTTTAATGGACTGGTTTATAAAAGGCACGTCTGTTGCAAGTCCCCACTGTGCCTTATAAAAGTCAGCACGCCGGCAAGCTGCGAGCTGGGCTGTATGGACTCACTGCTCTGCTTTAAAGCAGGTTATTGCCTTGTAAAGACCCCTAGCTGGAATGAACAACACTCTACCCGGGCATATCAATGCTGCCCTTTGATTTGTTAAATTAAAAACAAAACAAATTCGATTTCAAGGAAAATTGAATACGTTTTGCTCAGGGGTGTCCAGAACGAAAGGAAATTATTAGCCCTTTAACAACTGCCCCTTGGTCTGTTTTCCCTGATTTAAAACAATGTGCCTGAAATTTGCAACCAGGTCAGCCTGAACCATTTGTTTTGCCTCAGATCACTTGCAACACCCTGTAAACGTGGTGGCTTTTTGCTCCCTCGCAAAGGGGATCTCTCTTGTTCATTTTTCCATGTCTCTCCAACATATGGAGCAATAAAAACCAAACTTGTAGCTGGTGTTGTGGAATCGTTGAGGGGAAAACAAAATTCAGATCCGCGTGACCTGGCGGAGACCCGGGCCTGAAGGAAGCTCGTGTTTTTATTAGCCAGGAAATTGCAGGCTCAGCTCGGGTGGTGCTGGGTGTCCACATTTGTCCAGGTTTCACATCATAACTTGCATCTCAGTGGAGTCATAAAAAGCTATATGGATGAGATGGTAGCTAGATGGGAGGGATGAGTCTGTGAAGGAGTGAAAGATGGATTGTTATGGTGAAGGGTGGCTGGGTGGATGGATGGCTGGGATAACAGATGAAAATATGAGCAAAGAATTGAATGGATGGAGGATAACAATGGAGAAAGAACTTGACGAAGGATTTTTGTAGGTCTGGATAGACATAAGAAAACAAATGGAGGGAAGAAGACAGGAGGCAAAATGTAAGTTTACAGCAAAGTGCCACAGTCCTCTATTGGCCTAGCCAGGCACCAGCAACCCAAAAAATAAAAAGAGCCATTTAAATCTTTTTTTCAATCACCAAATGTTTTGATAGCCACACTGGGTGTAGCTTCCTGGTTTGGGGGGAGGGCTGGAAGATGGGCCAGGGTGTCTCCCACTGGGTCTGCTGGTGTGGGGCACCCCAGAAGCAGGAGCGGGGTATGAAACAGATTATATAAGCAAGGAGTCTGGTGGCTTTTAAAAAGACTAACCAATGTATTTGGTGCATGAGCTTTCTTGGGTAAAATCCCACTTCATCAGATGCATGGCATGGAAACTACAGTGTGGAAGGGAAAATATAAATGCTGAGAAGGATGAGTCACAAAGTCAGCTCAGATTTTTTCAGCAAACCAAGGAAGATGTTTTGATTCAAATAATGTGGAACAAGAGATAAGAAGGGGGGAAGGAAAAAATCACCTTTAGTAATGAGAAAGCCAGCCCTGATCTCTGTTCAGGAAGACTTCTAGAAGCAGCCTGGTGTGGAAGAAGGCTTGGACTGGGATTTCTGTTGATGACAAAATGTTTCAACTGCCTGTAAATGATCCATTTCAGGAAAGGGAGTGAGATTGGACAGTGGGCTCAGAGTCAGGACACAGCCCATTCCCAGGGTTGAATGACTGATCATAAGAAACCATGTTGCTGTTAAAATTCAAGTAGATACCAATGGTTCCAGTCAGGTCTGGGAGCTGTTGTGCTTGAAGCTGCAGAAATGCATAGAAAGAGACAGTCCCTGGAAAGCTCACAGTCTGCAACTGAACTGGTGGGACAAAAGAAATCAAGGAGATAGTGTCTTCACACACTCAACTGACTTGGCTCTTGTCCAGTGTGCTGTTCCCCACATCACTATACAGTAGGTCCACTGAACTCAATGGAACTAAACCGAATTACACCTAGGAAGGAGCTGCTTTCATGTATATTTTATTTAACTTCTTTTTAACAAACCTTCCGTACTAATCCTTTTTACTCAGCCCGCAGCTGTGTACGCTAACCATGAGTCACTCGTGCTTACCAATTTTGCCAGCTTTCCTTGCCCCTCATTTTGTATATGTCCTCAGGATCCTGGCCTGGGTGATAGTTTGGATGGACTTGTCACAAAACTGTTGTTTGCTGTGAGAACAGTGTAAACAGAGGGGGCCAGGAAAAAGATGGGGACATTTTCCCCCTATTTTCCCCCTCAAAAAACTGAAAAAAATGACCAACTTTCACTACAAACTGCTGTGAGGTCCCCTGTTAATCTCCTGTTTAATTATACCAGAACATTCCCAGAAACCAGTTTTGAATAACGAAGACTTGGATAAGAGGTCGTCAAACTTAGGGAACTCAAGAGCCACACAAGTTAATTATTAAACCTTCAAGACCCACACTGAGGCATATAGGAATATACTTTTACCTATGAATTTGGCTTGCTTATGTTCTTCCGCAAGCCACACTTTTCATTCAAGAGCCACATGCAGCTCCCAAGCCGCAGTTTGGCCACGTCTGCTCTATTATATTGGTTCTCTGGGGTGGCTGGCCCCATGGACTGGAGAGCTGGGGCTAAGGCAACTCTGAGTACAAGATGAGCCCGACCTGAGAGGAATTAGGTGATTCAAGTAAAAAAGGGAAGAAGGGGGGGCGGGAAGAAAGCTGCCAGGCAGAACCAAGCTAGCGGCAAGTGGAAACTCTCTCTCTGGCCAGGGAGTGGATGAGAAATCTTGGGTTGTGAGGCTTTATTTTATATTACTCTACCCGGTCCCCAAGGAGGAGTATTTATTTTGACCTGGAAAAAGTCTGAACTGTCATTTATTTCAGCAGTTCAAGAGGGGAAAGTATATATTTGAGTCAGGGTATGCATGCTGCTTTGTAGAGGTAGGTGCATGAGTCTGCATGCTTCTGTGCAATTTTGAGTATTAATTGTGTGTAGCATGTGGCTGTGTGAGCTGGTCTGAATGCTGCACCTATGTGTCTAAAGTGCGTGTGTAAGGTCCAAATGACCGTCTTTGCCAGCTGCCATGATCTGGAGAGTGGGATACCATGGACTAAATTCCTTGATAAGGAGCATATGAACACAGCCCTTTGTGCTATCCTTTCCTTCTCTGCCTGGCTTCTCTCCAGGGGTGGAGCTTGGGGAGGTGAGCAGCAGGCTGGCGTTTGTAAAATTGTGTCCGCCTGTCATCACTGGCATTTGTCAAATGAAGTGACCACTCTCAGGACAGGTACTACTTCAAAAGTGGACATCACTTTAAAAAAGTGCTAATGTACAAGGCTGTCAGGTCCCGGCCTCAGGAGCAAGATCAGCTCTCTGATGTTTGTGGGAAAGATAAGGAGGCAGAGAAATCACTGGCTGTGGTCAGTCTCTCTAACATACCCTGGGGAGGGATCGTAGTCTGGGCTATTTCTACAACTCACTCAGCAGACTGCAACCTGGTCTTGTTTTCCAGAAATTCTCACCCACCGCACATCCTCCCATGCATCACAGTCATCCCTGTGTTATTCTGAGAGGGGAAGGAAGTTGGTTTGCAATGGGTTGTTCTTGATTAAGCTCACAGTACTATAGAATGGGTCAGGGACCAATCATATGTTCATAGAAGTCACAATATTCCAGACTGGCCTGCATAATGTACTACATTAGCATCTAGGGGCTCAGCCAGAGCCAGCATGACCTAGCAGATAGTATAAAGACCCTCAAAAGCTGGTTTATGTTCCCAACTCTGCCACTGGTCTTCTTGGTGCCCTCGGGCAAGTCACTTTACTGCTCTGTACCTGTTTCCTTATATATTAAATAGAAATAATGATCCTGACCTCCTTTATAAAGCAAGAACAACACTAATAATTGATTGTTATAATAAATTCTAATTCTAATTATAATAATATTGTGCTAGACACTGCATGAACACCTAGTACAAGATAGGTTTTGCACTGAAGACTTATCATCTAAGTAGACAAAAAACAGAAAGGGAGTGTGATTATAAATGGGGAGCTGAAATACAAAGAGATTAAATGACTGTCCAAGGTCACCACAAGAGTCTGGCAGATCTGTGAGCCACCCCAGATTTCCTGTGTCCGACTCCAGGGCCTTAACCATGGGCCCATCCTTCAACCCATAATTGAGTGCCTAACATATTTTAATTGAAACAAAAAGTCACTTCAAACTGAAAAAAAGCTTTTTTTATTTTAGAAAGGTCAAGACTAGTTATTTCAATTTTGGGGGATTTTTTTTAAAGGCTTCCCCCTTCCCAGTGAAAATTTTGGCTAAACTGACACTTTTTGAAACGTTTTGGTGTTACCAAATTGGTATTTAAAAAAATCAGTTGAGTGAAAATTTTGATCCAGTCCTAAATGCAAGCTCTTCAGATCAGGGACTGTTGCTTAGCATGTGTGTTCATAGTGCACAATACAAAGGGGATTCTGATTTTTCATTTAAAAAAAAAGAGTCCAGTGGCACATTTAAAGACTAACAAATTTATTTAGATGAATACATTCGTTAGTCTTTAAAGTCCTTGTTTGTTTTGCTGAACTAGACTAACATGGCTATCCTTTTGGAACTGAGCTCCCATAGGTGCTACAGTAATATGACAGCACTACCAACTGTGATCAAAAGAGGGCCTTATATTTCCTTATTTCCTCTCCATTTTTGCTGAGGTGTACTTTGGTTCAAAACTTTGTCCCATTAACTCTGCACTCTTTCCTCAGAGCTGCCAACACTACACAGTGACCTTTTAATGGCACCTAACTTGATTTAATTTTAAAAATTCCCCTCCCTTTTCATCCTCCTTATCTAACTCTGTAATTCCAGACAGAAAACATGGTTTGGAATGGTTTTGCTGTCTCCCCCAGGTACTGAGCGAGATGGACAGGGGACCATCTGAAAGCTGTTCCTTTAGTCTCATTGCCTCAGAGGAGAAAGAGTTTATCATCTCTCTATCCGGTTCATGCAGAAGTGATCAAACCCTAAACTTGAAGGGTCTGGTCTGATTTCAAGAGGTCAATAGTGGATTGGTACCTACACTCTTCTGGCCATTCAGGGAACAGCTATGCTGTGGTAAAAAACCCAAGGCACCAGATCTCAGAGCTGGGTCTGGTGCCAGTGGAGATGTTTGAGTCTGGCCTGAAACTGTGCTCTGAGACTCCAGTTCAAACCCAAATGCCTACACTGTTATTTCATGGCCTCACAGTACAAGCACCATGAGCTGGAGTTAGCTGACCCAGGCCACCTGTGGCCATGCCACTGGTCTTCTACCACAATGTGGACATATCCTTAGTCTCATCACCTCAAGACTGAGAGAAACATTGTTTGCTCATCTCTCATCTTTGCTCTGGTTAGTGCAGGTCACACCATAAACTGGAAGGATCTTTTCTGATTTAGGAAGTCACCTGGTTACACTGTCATTTACAGTCAGCTCCAACATCCACTGAAATCAGCAGGAACATTTCTTTTGACTGCCTGGCATTAGATTGGGCTCTCAGGCTTCCTGGGTCTCCCTGTTCCCCATTCCCTTCCTCTGACAGTATTCTCTTCTCTTAAGATTAAAAAGAGCAGGGCTTGATTTGTGCCAGGGCTGAGCTTGAACCTCTAAGTTTGGCTGTTCATACCCCAGCACCTCTGGACATGTCACATCAAGTTATGGAAGTATTGCTTGAGCTCCAGCACTTCTTTCAATACCAGTTAAGCTCTGATGAAGGAGAATTTAAGCTTTATGTTTAGCTCACATGAAAATCACAATCCTGTAGGAGAAAAAAAAACAAACAAAAAAAAAAAAAACCAAGGAGTCGTGTGGCACTTAAAGACTAACAGATTTATTTTTCGCACGAGCTTTCGTGGGAGAAAATCCCACTTTGTCAGATGCTTCGAAGATGGGTGAACTTACAGAATGGAATGAAAATAAATTCAAGGGGGTGTAAAACATAGGATCAGTAACAGCAAATCAGAGCAGTTGTTAGGTTCAAACCCTGAGAAGCCTGAAGTCATATACAAAATATATACATATACATATAAATATATACATATACAAAAGGTAATTTGACTTCTGAGATGCTACAGGAAGTGGTGTTGGTGGCTTAATTGACAGGAAGACTTCCACGACCTTTCAGCATTGTAGACGCAGAGTGTGTCAGCTAGACGAGGTTAAACCCTAGATCCAGAACTAGCTGACATGAAGCTGAATGTGATTTGCCCATCTCTACACTTACTGTATGGCTGGCATTTTGTTGATTAACTTGACTTCTCAGTCATGTTCCAACATAATAAGAATTTGGAATGAAGACAAGCCCTTTGTCAATAATATTGGTGTTGGTTGAGAAATGCATTTTTTTTTCAATGAAAATGTTTAATGAACATTAAAACATTTCATTTTGCCAACATATTCTGGGTTTTCACTGAAAATGTTTCAGCCTTTGGAAACAAAAATATTTATATAGAAATGAGAAATTTCTACCTGATCAAAAAATTATGTCTTATTTGAAAAAATGTTGAGATGAACTTTTTTTTTACCAGTTGTAATAATCAACCAATGCACCTGCTTTGTGGTGTTAGTAGAACTGATAAACTTTGTTGGAACAATTTTCTCTTAAAAATGAAATCTTATCAAAATTGAAATTTTCACAGGCATGTGTTGATTTCAATGGGGAAAAGTCTAAAAAGTGTCAAAACGTTTCCTTTTAGTAGCGCAATTTAGATTTTTTATTTTATTTTAATATAAATTTGACTTTTATATTCTATAAGCGAATTAACTGTAATATCCTGATTAGGCACATTAAAATATATTATAAAATAAAAAATAATGAATCAAAACATACTGAAATGAAACATTTTGATGCTATCAAAATAAAACATTTCAGTGGTCCTGAATTACTGTTTGTTTTGCTGGATATCTTAAAATTTCCTGAACCAGAACTTTTTTTTTCCCTTGAAATGCTGGAAAATTTCCCATGGAACAGAAATTCTGGTTCTTGATAGGCTCTGTTGATTGGATACCTTTCTATAACGTACACAATAAAACACTGAGATCCTTACCACTTAATATTAAGGCCCTGCTTGAATTGCAGGATGATCTTCAAACAACTGTGGCTGAGTTGTAAACTAGTGATGCAAAATTGCGGAAATGTAATAATGTACATTTATGAATAGTCATAATTAGGACAAGCCAGATTAGGCATATTTGTTTAATAAAAAGTTGCAACTATAAACACTAAAGTATTAAGTTATGCCTATTTTTTCATAACCAGACGTTTTGCTGAAACTGTATTATATTAATATTTTACGAGAGTGACCAGTACAATACAAAATTCAGACAACTAAAAATTTCTGCAACTTCCCTCATCTTCGAAGCATCTGACAAAGTGGGATTTTCTCTCATGAAATCTCATGCAAAAAATAAATCTGTTAGTTTTTAAGTGCCATACGACTTTTTTTTTCTTTTTTTGGTAGAAATTGAGCCCAGTCACTTAGCCTTTTAAATTTTAAAGGCATTTTATATTAGGGCAGTACCAACTGCATGCTCAAAATGTATGGCCTAATTGTAGAGGATGTAAAGCAGATGACTTATGGCAGATGACTGATCTTATAGTACCTGCAGTGTTCACAATATCACAAATAAAGCAGGGTCTTGCTTTTGATGATAAAATATCTCAGGGCACTTTTCTTTCTTCTTTTGGTACTAATATATTTTGAATTTTGTGTACAAATAGAAAACACATGAAAAACAGTAGCTTTCTTATCAATAGGCATAGGGGAGGCAACATCATCCAATGGCTAGAGCAATTGACTGAGTTGGGAGATCTAATTCCTATGCCGCTGACCTGTTCTGTGACCAGGGCAAGTCAGTTCCCCTCTCTGTGCCTGTTATAGGCTTTGACGTGTTTGTTTATTTAGACTGTAAGCTCATTGGGACAGGGACTGTGTCTCACCATATGTTTGTACAGCACCTAGCACAATAAGAATCCACTCTCACTCAGGACCTCAAGGCATTACTTTAAGACAAATAAATAATCATAATATGGGTTTTCATAGTGTTAACTCCTGTGAGGAAAGAATTCAATGCACTTTTAGCATTCAACAGCATATACCAAAAATAATAAAACTCTGATATCTTTTTTCCTTTTTTTTTTTTAAATTTATTTATTTATTTATTTATTTGGAAAACATAGCTTTACTATGGAACATTGCACAGGGGAAAAAAAAGCTAAAAAAGAGGTGAGAGCTGGGGGATGGATTAGTAAGTAGTGTGTGAAATAAAATATTCATGTATCTAAATCCATAAGCAACTCCAAGATTATAAAATGAGTGGAGGCACAGACTGAATTTTTGAGAATCAGTTTCCTTGAAGATATCTGTCCCGGTGCAGTCTGAGAGATGGAAAAGTTCAGTCTGGGATAAAGAGGCCAGAAGGTGAGGATGCCATTCCTGTGAGTTTCTCAGGGGAAAAAAAAAATCAAGAATCATCAGCGGGAAAGACACAAATGAAATGCAAAGAAAAGAAGGAACCTTGCTGCAAATGGGCCTGATCCAGCAAGATGCTGAGTACCCATAATTCCTAGTGATGTCAGCCGGAATTGCTAGTACACAGCAACACCCTGAATCCAGATGCTCACAACAACAGAGGAAGGCTTCTGTGCCAGAACTGGCACAATTTCTTTCCATGAAGTTTTTCTGGTCCAATGGCCTATCTGTCAACTGCATAGCCACTAGAGCAGTGAGCAACTTAGCTGTTTTGGTTGGCGAGGGTCTGGGGTTGATTCCAAGTCCTCAGAACATGAGAATTGCCAGCTACACCAGACCCGTGTCCACCTATCAGCATTCTGTCTCTGGTGGTGTCAGAAGAAGATGCAAGAAACCGCCAATAGGCAGTTACAATTTAACATGCCCACAGGAAGAGGTCCCACTTGATCCTGTTCATTAGAATAGTAGAAACTGGAAGGGACCACAAGAGGTCATCAGATCTAGTCCCCTGCACTCATGGCAGGACCAAGGACCCTCTTAAATGAGCCAGGACGGGTGCTCATCTAACTTGCTTTTATAAACTTCCAATGATGGAGATTCTACAACCTGCCAAGGCAACTTATTCCAGTGGTTAATTACCCTGACAGTTAGGATTTTTTTCCTAATGTCCAACTTAAATCTTCCTTGCCATAATTTAAGCCCATTGCCTCTTGTCCTATTGTCAGCAGTTAAGGAGAACAGATTTTCTCCCTCTTCCTTGTGACAACCTCTTAGATACATAAAAACTGTTATCATGTCCCCTCTCAGTCTCTTTTTTTCTAAACAAACCCAGCTCTTTCAATCTTCCGTCATGAGTCAGGTGTTCCAGCCTCTCATCATTTGTGTTGCTCTTCTCTGGACTTTCTCTAATTTTGTCCATATCTTTCCGGAAATGAGGCACCCAGAACTGGACACAATACTCCAGTTGAGGCCTAATCAGGACGGAGTAGAGTGGAAGAATTACTGCGCGTGTCTTACTTACAATTCTCCTGTTAATACGTCCCAGAATGGTGTTTGCTGTAGATCTGGTTTCCAACCTGAAGCATCATTTGCTGCTTGGGGTTGTCTCCACTAGCAGACTTGAGGATTTTCAGGTTCAAGTGCATTTAACAATCATGGCTGAGCTCCCACAATATGTCTAGTTATGCATGCTAGAAGCCACACCTAGCTCAGGTAGTCAAGGCTTATGGTGTTAAATCCTTCGGTTCCCAGTTCTGTCCCTCTTTTGATGCCTTGCACAGGATCACGGTATTAGTGACAGACAGAAACTGATCCAAATGTACCTGAAATTCCAGGTTCTTCTGCCGACAGGGTCTCCAGGTCCAGATTCTCACAGCCTCAGAGCACCCAGCGCAATGGGAGGGAGCATTGTGTGTTACATCGATTTGGGAACCTTGATGACTTGGTTCATTGGACATAGACCAAGCTTTTGGTTCGTTATGCGGCCCAAATCCAGCCAAGCAGAGCCACTTTCAGTCTTTGGTCGTCAAGTTTTCCAGACTTGCTGGGTGGGATATGCAAAGGCAGCGTCTAGCTGACAGGCACTGCAGGCCAAGCACCATCCTCTGAAAAACCAGGCCCCTTTAAGGCATCTCGGAAAACAACAAATAACCAATTCCCTAAATAAGTAGAGGGTTTTGAAAATCTTGGCCATGCCCTAGGACTTATCCTGGTCAGGACTTTAATGCTCATTTGTGCAGCCAGCTAAGAGCCGCCTTAGAGAGAAGCAGGTCATGTATTATGGTATTGGCTCCTATTTACCCTCCTCTGAAGACCTCCAATGAGAAAGCTTTCTCTCTTGCTGTCTTCCACTGAGGATGATGTTACTGGTTTAAAATCCCTTGGAGGCTGTTCACTTCACCCATACCAGTATGAGAAAAGCCACTTGATCATTAATTTGACCACTTCTATTCAACCCTTCTGGTCTGTCTCCAAGGCCATCTTCTTGGCAATGGGACAGGGAAATCTCAGAGGCACCCATGTGACCTTTACTGGCTTGAAAAGTCGGGACTGGCGGTGGGAGAAACACCCAATTATTTAGCAGCTGTCAGGGTTAAGCTGAGTAACCCTAGGATGGGGCAGGTTGAACCATGTGTGTGAGAGAGCAATCTCCCTAGTGCAGAATGAGGAAGAGAGCGACGTATGAATTAAATATATTGCTCCACGCCAGCGAGATGGATGCCTGGCTTTCGAAGAATGAAAAAAAGCTGGGGATGTCCCTCCAGACGCTGGAGCAGTGGGCTCTGAGCAGACAAGCCCCGCCAATTCATCAGAGGACGTCAAACTCTCAAAGTCGGCTGTGGGATAAATCAAACTGCAAGAGGGGATGAAAAAAGTGTCGGAGGGGGAGTCGGGGGGGAAGAGGGACGGAAAGGCAGTGAGAGGAAGAAAAAAACCTAGATCAAAGGCAGAAATTCATCAGAGATAACGGAATTATTTATTTTTCCTGCTGCTAGTGGGGATTTCTTCCCCCCTTTGAGGCCCCCCAGATCCTCTGGGCTCCCATGTCTCCAGGCAGTCTGTTATTCTCAGGCATCCCACCCCATCCACAAAGCAACATGTTCATTTCATCACACTGCTCGGCTCTGCGCAGGGAGACCTTTTGATCTTTGTCTTTCCAGTGTTTACGTGGGACAGTGCAAGAAATGTATTTACAGGACACGAGGCTCTGGCTCATGCTGTCTTCGCTTATTTGCACATTAATATTGGGAATGGAAAGGAGGAAAGAGTACTCCTTTAATTCCCCCATCATTTATTAAAATGTTTATTTATAAATTCACAGAGCCATTTGTCTGGTTATTACTCAGGGCCTGATCAAATAATAACTCAGATTCTCTCAGTCACATGAGGCAAACCAAATATACTCTTGATGGGAGTCTATTAGTCTGTGGGGCTGTTCTCTTGCCTTGCATTTTGAGTTTTAGGGACTTTCGTGGGTTCAGGGGACTTGTACTGAAATATGGAGCTCCTCCTCTTGAGTTTAACTCTAGCCTATGCCAAAACAACTGAAAGTTGTCACTGCCAGATAGCTTGTCCCTAGGCTGACCAGCACCAGACCAGGTTACATGAAACCACCACCACGAACTGGTCCCCTTCTTGGCAGTCTCAAATATTGAATGGACAAGTATGAACAGTTTGGGAAAGTGAGGCAGGAGCTCTCTTTATTGCACTCACTGTGAAGCTAAATAGAGGACTTTCCATGCTGTGTCTGGCATCTATATGTCTCCTCTAACTGGAGGGCTGGCCTCTCTATACTGCTTCAGGGGTTTTTTCTATTCCTCTTTTGTACAGTCAAATCGACTGGCACCCCTGGACAGCTCTAATCTCACTTTTAAAATTGCTTCTGTTGGTCTTCATTGCCTTTTCTATCTCTTAGCAAATGATTCTTCACAATATCACCCCACAATAACAGCCAGTTTAACCAAGGCTCAAGCATGATTCTTTTGGGCCCAGTACAAACTTGTAATGCAGGACACCTCCCACACGTAGTAATGGGGGCTGGGCCTGGGCTGCCTCCACGTCCTGGTAAAGTGTACCCCCCTGTGGGGGAACTGAGTTCATTCATGAGTATGGCTTGGAGTATTAATAGCGACTGTGTTCTGGAGAGATCGCAGTGGTCCTGCTACCAAAATAGCAGACTGGCTTGGTAATTAGAACAGGGTGACATTTTTTACATAATTTTCTTTCTCTGACAAAAATATTCAGAGTTTTGATATTGAAAGTTTTGGGGAGAGTCATGCTAATTTTGTCAAACGGTTTTGGTTAAAAAAATAAATAAATAAAAAGTTTTCCAAAAAGAAGGTAGGGGGGTTGCTTTGGTATTCTCTAAATGAAACATTTAGGTTCAAAACAATATTTTGTTTCAAAATTTCCCTTAATGTTATAAAAACAAACAACAACAAAAAACCATTGAAAAATGTTCAAAGTTGAAGCTAAAACAAAACATTATTGCTCCAGCTCTACTAAAACTCCAAATGTATTAATACTGTTTTGGAACAGGTCATTTTTATATTTAGAAACAAAGAAAAGCCAGCTGCAACCAACCAACCAACCCTCCCTACATCTCATTCAGCTGCAGCCAACCAACCCTCCCTACACCTCATTCCTCTGCGTGTCTGCTCCATCATTTCAGCATCATTTGCCAGTACATATTTCTGGTCTTACTTTTGTCTACTTCCCAGCCTGACAATTCCAGTGTCTTTTACATCTTCATAAGCACTGTATATAAGACAGAACTTGTTAAGCTCTTTAGTGTTGACACTAATAAGTACTTTCCATCTCTATAAACCACTCCATTATGCATGTGAATGTCTTTTTAAAGAAAGAAAAAAATGTATTGTGGTATTTTGTATTCTAGAATGTTATAGCATCCCATGTCTTGGCACGATGCATTCTGGGCAGCGTAAATTGTACAACACAGTGTCGTCTTATGCTGCACCTTGTTATGTTGTGGTCAACAATGCAACATGGGGAACACTCAGACAAAAATTCTGCTGGCATAATTCCACTGACATTAATGGAGTTATTATGCCAATAGGGTTTGGCGCAATGTGTCTCGGTGCATGAAGAGGTGGGATCCAGTGTTGTAGCATGCTGTGTTCTGGAAATGCATGTGAGTTGTCATAATAATATTAATGAAACAAACTCACAGTGGGAGAAATGTTAAGCTTGCTCCGCATGCGTGTGTGCGTGCGTGCACACGTGTGATTTTTCTGTCACTATTTGCAGCATTGTCTTTGATAAATCCAGTAAAATCTGGGGTTCTGTAACAAAAACAACTATAGCTGGTGAACACAGAAACCAGCCAGGTGATAGGGGTATATAACTGTTTATAACCCTGATCCATGTCATATGATCAGGGCCAGGAAATGAAGAGCAATCTTTTCCCCCACCATGTCTGTGTGCTCCACTAAGATTATAAATACCTCCAGAAAAAAGTGTGTGTAACAGATATACGCATGATCTGGGTAGAAGGGAACTGCCACCCAAACCCCACCCAGATGGAAGGATATTTTATGACCCTTGTAAATCTGTCATTGGCCCTGCCCAACAGGGTGCTTTCCTTTAACACTATCTAAGCTGGTGGCTAAGTGTCCTGTGGAGGGATATAGATGGTTATAGAAAGCTGCTGTTGGTCTCTTTACACATCCTGCAGTCTGAACTGTAGCACAGCTTCCACCTAAGGAGGAAAGTCTTGTGTAGCTCCTCTGTATGCTGGCATAGAGCAGTTCACGTGCTCATGCATTCTTAAGAAGTTCAAAGGGTCTTTAGGGATAAAGCCATAGATCAGGCAACTCCAAGCAGTTCCAATCACTCAAGAGGAGGGACGGTCTTGTGTTAAAAGTACTAGGCTGGAGGTCTACAGACTTGGGTTTAGTACCTGATGCTGCAAATTACTTCATCTGTGTCCATCAGCTAGGAAATTGCTTGGTGAATGGAAATGCTTCGCAATGTTAAAGAGTTGTGTGAACAGAGCTGGTTCAAATCTGAAATTTCCATGCTATACAAAATTCCCCTTTGGTTCAGATCAGAACAACAACAACAAAAAAAGCGCTAGAATTTCAAAAAGTCACCCACTAAACAAAAATGCCAAAAAATTTTTTATAAATATCAAAATTACATTACTGGGCCACTTCCTTGCAATAAGCCTGAAGCATTCTGTATCTGCTTTTTCATTTTGAAACAAAGGACATTTTGATAATTTTTCATTGAACGTTTTGATGAAATCAATATGTTTCCACGAAAGGTTTCAATTTAGGTCAATCGGCATTTTCTGACACATGTTCCATCACAAAATTTTTGACCAGCTCAGTGCATTACTGTTTTGAGGTACCCAGATCCTAAAGTGATGGGGGCCATATACAGCAATAGATAGTCAGATTCCTACACCATTTTTCTGTCGAATGCTAACGTTTTAAATGATTAAGAAAAGGTTATTGCAATATGGCACCTTTTCAGTTCGATTTGTCACTGTTAATTAACATTTTAAAATATCATAGTAATAATGAGATCTATAGATCTCTAAAAGGGATATGTGCCTGGGATTTAGTTTGCAAACAATTTCTATTTTAAACCTCTGGTTTTTTGTTGCTCAGAACTTGGTGAAATTATGGGTATAGGAAATGGATATTCTAGAAATGCTACACACACATGCACAAAATCTCCCTCATAATGATGCAAAGGGAACAGCAAAAAGCAAACCCCTCAGCAATTAACATCTCAGAGTAGATTTCTCCCACCCCCCATTCCCTTTCAGTCCTAAATTGGTGAGTCACAGCTTTGAAATCTGTGCTGGATGCCAGCTGAAAACAGAGGCTTTACACGATCAAATTGACAGATGATGCAAGGGCTGCCCTCCTAGGCACAGAGTCATCCATATTCTGAGTTAAAAGAAATATTGCATTTTTAAGGGTAAAGAAACATATTTAAAAGATAAAGGAAGAGAAAAGTTTGCTGGTCATTAATTATAATAATAAAACAGAGGAGGGGGAAAAATTCACTTTAAAGACACGTTAAAGCCCCATAATCTTCAAAGAGATAAAGGAAGGTCAGCTGCCCCCAAGTGAAAGAGACTCTGCCAGGAGGAGGCCACGGTTCCTAAACTGAAGAGCGCTGTAAAGGTTACGCCTGCAGCCATCATGAAAATAGACCAGGGATAAACTTGAACTGAGCTTGACTGAGTTCAGATGCTAGAAGGGAGGGGAAGGAGGAGAGGAAAACCTAAACTGAAGGATGCTGTACAGAGGTCTGGGGGGTGGGGAGAAATGACTAACAACTCAGCAGACTCACAAGCCTGGGGGAAAGCTCTACCCACTGGCATCACCAATCATGGCTTTAAAAGGAGAGTGGAGTGCTCTTCTTTGAGTTAGTCATCTCTTCCTCCCACCCTGAGAATTTGCTTTAAATGCCTGCTCAATATTGTGCTTTCCCTAGGCTGGGAACAGCAATGGCTGATGCTGAAACGGGTGTGCTGGGTGGTTTTGACTAATGCCATTATTCCTGATGTCTGAGTTTGACTACAATTGGACCAGGGCTGGTGGGTATTTAGGTTAAACCAGACAGCAAGTGTGAAAACTCAGGAAAGTGGTGGTGGACAACAGGCACCTATATAAGAAAGAGCCCTGGAGAGCTAGACTGTCCCTATTAAATTGGGACATCTGGTCACCCTAATTTAAGCCCAGATCTTCATAAACCATTCACGCTCCTATCTTCCATTGAAATCAATGGAACGTTGAAGTCTAAATGCCTTCCAGGATCAGGGCCTTCAGAGCATGATTCAAAACCCTTTGAAGTCAATAGGAGTCTATCCATTGACTTCAACAGGTTTTGGAGAAGGTTAACGGGCCATAGAACATTTCCTGTTCAGGCTATGGCATTAGACAGATGGATGGGAATTAAGTGGAAGATAATGTAGAGAGTATGGTGCTTTAGTGCCTTGCACTTTGTGCAGTTATTTATATACACAAGTACAAAGGGGGAGTAAAGACTAGCAGACCTGAATGATCATCGTCATCATCTCATATTTGTATTACAGAAGGGTGTAGAAGGGCTCCAGTCAACCATCCTATTAACCTTTGCTCAATAGTAAATGACTACACAAGATATAGAGAAATGGAGAACTCGATCTGGATTCTCTGCTCTCTGAACATGGGGCCTACTTAAACTTCCTGAACTCATACGCAAAACTCATTAAAATTAATATTCTGCCAAGGAGTCACTTAAAATTTGGCATTAGACTCAGCAAGAGTCACTAAAATCATTTAAAAATTGAGAAAAGAGATTAACTTTATGTTCAGGCTTTGTATGACACAGTCTGTCCAGGGAAGAGTGGATTTGTGGAATTTCAAGTTATTCCTATCCTATTTTAGGATAAAAGGAATTCTCATGTGGATGCATGGAGGCTTTTAAAGCTTTCAGAACATGTGAGCTTTGAGATCAAAGACCTGGCAGAAAGGCCAGTCAAACTTCTGAGGGGTCCTCAGTGTCCACACATGGAAGAAACATGAGAAATCCCATGATAGATTCTTAGAATAAAGGTCTGGTAAACTTGTTGACAATTATTTATTATTTTGATTATTGTAGAACCTAGGAGGGGTCCCCAATTACAGACCAAGGTCACTTTATGCTTTGTGCATAAACATCAACAAAGTCTAAAACAAGAGACAACAGCTGGGTAAATGAACAGAGACAGAAGCACAAGGTAACAATGAGACACTTATTAAAAGGTAACAGTAAATAACATATCTGCACTAAGGGACTCAGAACTCAATTTCTTCCCTGGGGTTAAAGACGAATCAGTCTGAACACACCAGGGATGTCTGAATGAAGACAGGAAAGAAATGACAGTAGAATTCCCATTCTGAAATTTTGCATTGAAAATCTGGCAGTAATGAGAAAATGGAGCGCCTAAGGGATCTCAGAATGAAGATCTGGTTGAGAATGAACAACCTGGAACTTTCTCAGCTTCCTCTGTCTTCTATGTGGACAGCAAAATCCATCCACCATGTTTAGCACAGGTCATGGTCTCTACATTGGACTGTCTGGCTTCATACCCATATTCAGTCATGACAGCATTAGCCAAATCTTATCTTCCCCACTGACCTTGCCTCCAAGGCTGGATCTGTCTTGAGCAACTGCCCTCAGTAGGTATAACTGTGTATTTTGGTTTTCTTGCAACTGACCCATCCACTATAAGAAAAGTGTCTCTTACTTCTGGATAAGGGATGCCAAGATCCCTGATGACAACCAAAAAACTCCCAGTCTATTGGCTTTGTTTCTAGGAGTCTACTGCTAGGGAGTTAAAACATGTTACAACTCTTAGGAGGAAATTAAACAACGATTATAATAAACATTAAGCATGGGATGGAGCCTCAGGATTGTGGCCTGTACAACCTTGGGACAAAAGGTTAGTTTTATACCAGGTGGACCAGTGAGGTCACAGTAAAGGAGAAATGGGAGGATTCATATCCTTTATCCATTCAATGGATAAAGGACCCTGTTTGAAGTGGATTGGGAGTGAATACAGGACAGCAGCCAAAGCCATCAGAGACCAGAAATGTTTGAATCAAATTAATCTGGAGAAGAGGTGAGTGCAGAACTGGGGACGTATAGCTGCTGTTAGTGCCCTTTTCCAATCTTCACCACTTTCTTCAGAAAAATAGTCTACACTCTAGCATTCTTGGCTGAGAAGACTTCATTAGAAATAGGGGCACAAGGTAGCCGACGCAGCAGGAGTATGAGTCACTTAGGGGAGATTCTCAAACCCTAACATGGTAGCAGGACAGCCTGAATATGGTATTTAAGTGCTGGGAGAAAGATGTCAGTCATTTGGAGATACAAAATGCAGAGTTTTCTAAAGGGAGCTAAACACCATTATCAGCTCAAAACATTCCTCACTGAACATCAAGAGGTGTTTCCCAGCGGTGCAAAGCCTATAGATACGAAGAGAAAATTAGTTTGTTGTCTTGTGCTTAGATTGTCTCGTGCTTAATCTTGGCTACTAGAACAGAATTAGAACAATTAACTGTAAAATTAGAATGGAATTTACTTGATCTCCTCCCCCTAAACAATATGCAAGTGAAGATCAGAAGGAAACCGATTACCTTGCCCCATCTGACATAAAAGAAAACAAAGAATTCTTGAGTCTTCACAAGAAAGATTCCCACCAGCCAAATATTCACTTTGTGACACTTTCTAGTCTGCATTGTGGACATCACAAAACCCATAGCCTGGTCCTTGGCCACAGCTCAAGACAGAAATAGCAGGGATGGGAGCTGCAGAGAAGTGAGTGAGTCAAGCTGTTCTACACCCACAGTGCTTGATTTTCCTCATGGCAACTCTTGGCCAGATCAAGAGTAACTCTACCAAAGTCAATGGAGAAGTACCAGAGTAGAATTGCTATAAGGGAAAGGAGGATCAAGTCCACTTCTTCTTCTTCTTCTTCTTCTTCTTCTTCTTCTTCTTCTTCTTCT
>ML682206.1:1558572-1593620 GCA_007922195.1 Podocnemis expansa | reverse complement strand
GTGTGTGTGTGTGTGTGTGTGTGTGTGTGTGTGTGTGTGTGTGTGTGAGAGAGAGAGAGAGAGAGTGAGAGAGAGAGAGGAAGAACAAGGAATGGAAGAGAATATTAGAAGAAATGTTAAGCAGTTTTCTAAACTGCATGGTATCTCCCAGTTTCAAATCCTCCTGTAATAGCCAGGTTGCCTATCACTGCCAGGACAAGAGATGCCAATGATCTTCAAGCTGTGCAGGCACGATCAGCATCTCTGGTCTTGGTTCAGGAAACAGGCTTAAAATCTCAAGCTCTTGCTCCATACTGGGACTCCAACAGAGTTTGAATGCATCAAAATGCCCCCAGGATCCCATTTGTTGGGCTTGCAGTCCCATTCTGAAGTACAGGGTCATCAGGATGCATCACGAAGTTCTCAAGAGCTGCAGTGATAACCCTCTGCCTTGGTGACAGCTCCCATCCCGGCCAACACACCCGGACTGAGCCAGGGACCTCCAGAACCGACAACACAAGCAGATATGCCTAGCTGGGACTGTGACCCACTCCTAGCCTCTGTGGACTGGAATCAGAGTAAAATCTTTAACACATGCTCATCACTGGATTACATAGGCATTGGGGGGGAGAGGTAATTGAGGAGACATGCTCTTCCCTAAACTTTTCACTGCCTTCTTCCTAGCCTCAAAGTTGCCTGACATCTGGGGACTCCTGCAGAGCAGACCTTGGTTGTTTATGTATGTGATAGCAGGAGGCTGGTATGGATGATGCTCTCTGTGTATGCTCACACCACTCTCTTCCTTCTACTCCCTGTGAGATTCATGAAGTGCTCCATTATTGCATCTCGGCTTCTCTTTTTTCACATGGGAAAGCCAGAGAACTTCTGGAGCTTCAGCCAGATTTAATTTGCTCCTTTCCCTTGCTTGAGAGTCCAGCGGTTGGACTCTTGGGGGGGAAAAGGACTGACGCTTGGCAGAAATACACACCAGGTACCTTAAAATGGAATACCAGGCATCAAGGGGTGGTACCTTTGAAAGAAAGAGCTAGCTGAGGAAAATTTCAACAGCACAGTTTTCTGTTGAAAAACACAGCTTCAAAGTCTAAATGTTTCATGGGAACATGTTGATTTTCACCAGAGAACTTTGTTTCATTTTGATAATGCTAAAGGGGTTGGTTTCACTGACTGTTGCAACTTTTATATTTGAATAAAATATTAATAGTGTATTATAGTTAATATTGTATATATTTATGATAATACTTTGAAATTATTCAAACAAAACCATTTCTGAATCAAAGCTTCTGGGATTTCCATTCCATGGTAAGTTTCAAAGTTTTGACTTTTCATTCAAATTACAGATGAGGACAAAATTCAAAGTCTCAGACTTTCCCAAAACAGAAATTCCATTTTCTGGGTGGCTCTGCTGAAAACCAAGCCAGAGCAGTTTTGACCCTGTCTAGTTTGGCTAATGATTGTTCCCTACTGCCCACCCCTGCTTCTCACTGGGACGCGAGACAAGCCTATGCCACCTGACACACTGGGGATTGTTCAATTGCAGTGTAGACAGTTTGGCTCAGGCTGAAGTCTATGTAGAAAAACAACAAGCAGTTGTGTGGCACTTTAAGACTAACAGATTTATTTTTTGCATGAGCTCCATGGGAGAAGAGGACCCTCTCCACTTCCGGGGTCTCAGAGACCCACCTGCTGCACTTTAATTTTTCAGCCCCACACATTCGAGTCAGCAGACTCAGGCCTGCCACAGGTGTTTAACTGCTGTACAAAAATATCCCAACAGGACATAGAGCACAGGGCCCATGCATAATTGGGTTGGTGAGACAGGAGAGAGAGAAAGTAAACTAGCAAAGATGTAGTTTTTGATGTAATGCCTGTAAAAGTCTGTAAAAATCAGGGTGGAATAACGGTCTCCCTGCACACGGTCATTTACAAAGCAAGTTACCAAGTTCATGTAAATCAAAATAGCCTGGGTTACAAGCTGGCACCACACAAGTTGTACCAGTGTAACACCATAGCAGTCCTGGCTCTCCATGAACCTAGAACTCCACCAAGAACAGCTCAGCCCTGGATCTACAGCACACCCTGCTACTCCAGTTCTGGGACCCCTGTATGATCCTGGAAATATTCATTCCATAATCCTAATCCAGACTTTGGACTAACCAAAGCAAGGCCCACCCCCAGGAATCCATCTCAGCTTTTCCACTATTCCCACTGTATGCTAGCAAGAAAACTCCATCAGTGTCATGTGATCCTGCACCAAAGCTAAATATGCTCAAGAGAATGCATAATACTGTTTAAGTATGTTTATTAATTAGAATCAGGACATAACACAAGATCCTCAGGGTACATCAGGCTCTTTGTCTAGAGCCACAAGCAGCGTTTCGCATGCAAAACAAAGCAGAACATTTTAGCTTTGCAGGTCAATTGCAACCCGCTCCCCCTTCTATTTATCAGACAATTTTTGCACACTGCAATCAATAGATGTCATAAAAATGTTGAGCACATATTACTTTTGAGCAGCTTTGTCAGCATGGGCCACTATAGCCAGCACACCACATGAAGTTGCTGAACTATAAAATCCACGAGCGAGGGTCAGTCTCTTACTTTAATAATATCCTAGCTAATATTACAGCACCCCAGCTAAGATTACAGAATGACCTGAGGGGAAAGGAAGTGTAATAAAGCAATGCAATAATTCTAATGTGAGCAGGCAGTCTAATCATGGCACTATTACTTTAATGTTTGAGTCCCAGAACAATTACTATTTAAAAAATTGCAACTTGGGTTTAACCACCGCTGATCAGACATGTTCTTCTTTACAGCCAGAGGAAGAAGGATGGATCAGTGTTTAGGACACTTGCCTAGTGCTTGGGGAAACTGGGTCTGAGTCCCTATGGGCTTCAGCTGTGACCTTTGGCAAGTCACTTAACTTCTCTGTGTCTTGATTCCTCATTTGTAAAATGATAATAATAATGCATACTTGCCTCTCAGGAGTATTATAAATGAATGCTCTCAGACATATGCAGATTGGGGACTGTACATGCATCCAAGTTTGTTGCAGATTAAGTTTAAAATAGCAGCTCAGGATCAACCCAAGGTTCCTCTTAAAGCTGAACTGCTGGAAATTCCTTGCTATTTAAAGCAAACATGCCTTTTTTGTAGTGAAAACAGGTTCTGAGACACAAAGAAGGCAACAAAGAGTGAGCAAGCAGTTCTTGGGACCCAGGCCTGTGCCCTTCTTGTGTAAAATAACCTGAAGTTTCCTACCAAGGGGCCCTCAAAGAGTCCCAAGGACATGATGCAAATCCAGAGAGTGGAGTGGTATGAAAGTGTTTGACTACTGCCATGAGGAGCACCAGAAAGAGTTAGGACAAGGATTTTAATGGTGTCAGAAATCAGATGAAGAGGCAGTATTTAATAAATTGTGCAAAAAGAAACCACTTTGGGTTTATAGGACACCACTCTTTCAATGTGGAGGCTCCTAGGGTCAGCATATTTCCCCAGGATGAATGTGTGGTTAGGACCTTTTAGTTACCGTAATATGCTGGTGTGTGTCTGAAAGTTGTACTACTTGTGCACATGAGGGCATTAACAGCAGACTGCCATGAAGCCAGGAGCAAGGGGTCAAGTACAAAACCCTACCAAGGCAGTTTTTGAACAGAAAGAGCATTGTAGCACGGTGACTTACCACTGGCATGTCCCCTCAAGGCTGGGGACTAGACTACAGGGGCTTTCTCCCCAGCCACGACCACCATGTCTCCACAATTCCTGATTGTGATGTGGCACTCCAGCTAGGTTACATTCTGTCCCACCTCTCCTGCAGTATCAATGTCCCAAACAAAAACCACCACACATGATGCTAATCACCAATATGAAGCCTTTACCCCTCCAGAGCACTTCTTACCTTCTACCTAGATAGCGAGCCCTGGGCATCTCTGCTAAACTCAAGAGTAAAACAGAAGAAAGAAAGCTCATCTGCTCATCTCACCCCAGATACAAGATTTTAATCCTCCCTGGGTCCTCCTAAACTCTGAATTCCTCTGTAAAATGCCAGCACACAGGCAGACCCCTTCAGGAATCTTGCCCAACTTTATAGCCCACATCAAAGCTCACACCAGCCCTGTCACTCATCCCCTTTCTGCTTCCACCAGACAGGGATCATGCCCTGCCCTAAAAGGCCAAAACTCCCAGCTGCTTCATTCCTTGAAAAGTCTTTCTTCCTTAGTGCACTTTGTAGGCCTTCCTGCTTCTTTTCCAGTGGTGTCTGATAACTATAATGGAGCCAGGCCATCAGGATCACCCAGAAAGGTGAGGGTCTCAGTTGCTGCCTCACAGGTGAAGCTGGTCCTGATTCCCCCCCAGCTTCTGACAGATCACCCCAAGAAGTCCCACAAAAGACCTTGTTTCAGAGGTACTGTGAGGTGTGTGTTGGTTATCACATAAGCTTTTCAGCTCTGTAGAGTTGATTGTAACCCCTAGTTTGGATCTGCAATCTCATCCTATTCTACATGCATCTGTCCCAAATCTGGCCATCACTGCTCAGGTGAGGTCTGGGACAGGAACAGCAGGAGCTGCAGTTTAGGGGTCATTGGCAGAACTATGTGGGCATCTGGGGCTGAAATTGCAGAAGGTTAGACTGGAGAAGATACAGGGGAAGAGATGGGAGTGACCCAGATGTGGAACAGCAGAGGGGTGCAATTCAGGGTTGAGGTGAAGTGGTGCAGCTGTGTGTGAGAAACCTACAGCAGCTGCTTATAATGCACCTGACCCTACCTGCTGCTCTTAGCCTGTATATTTAGGCTTCAATGATTCAATTTTCCATTTGATGCTAGTGCATTCCCAGGGCTGTTTTCTTCGAAACCTGTTGTTAACATTTTCTTTGACAAGAGACAGATCCAAAATGCCAGATCCACCCCCCATCCCCCTGCCATATCTACGATTTGGGGTGTTCTAGCTTTAAACCCAAATTAAAAACCTTGCTGCTTGCACTCAGTTCAGTAGGGAAGCCAGACTCCCAGATCCTGCATTTTAGAGTATTAAAATCTAACTCTGAATTGTGCTATTTGGCCCTATTTCTGATCATGACCCATCTCTGGGCTGTGTGTATTTCAGATGTGTGACCCCCAGGACCTCTCAGAATCCAGTCTCTATGTCTAACAGGGAAAAGGAAAGGGGAAAAAAGGCAAAGAAGCATGAAGTGCTGGAGTGAGCGGGCTTCCTTGCACTTTAGCTGTGAACGCTGGTAACAAACAGACGCTGCCTCAAGTAGAAAATTCTGCAACCCTAACCTTAGACATTTTCCTGAACTATTGAAGGAAAGGAGGCAAAAAAGCAAACCAAAGGTCCCAGATCTAATTGATTTCCTGGTGCAGGCTCCTGTTTTATCACTTGCTATTTATTGAGTGTACCTGCACTGGAAAGCTGTAGGGTTTCTGCTCCCCTGGGGCTTCTCTCCTCCCCCCCCTTCCAGACCTCAGAAAGGATGATGGACTCACTTGCTTCCATTCACCCTGTCAACAGCCCCCAGCTGTGATGGAGATGGATTACCAGCAGTACAGGCAATCAGGTACACTTCATTAATACTGCATTCGCTTGGTTAGTGAACCACCACGTGCAGTATATTCTCAGGGAGTCCTGCATGCACGTATGCCACAGCCTCTCACTGCATCTGTGGGGGTGGGACTGAGGGATATTCAAATGATCCCTCCTAATTCTGAAGTGATCCTTATATTGCTGGGCCCTTCCTAAAAATGGGCTGGAACAGCTTTGGTAAGGATCCTGTAATTGTTTAACTCTTCAAGTGTCTGATGAAGTGGGATTTTCTCCCATGGAAGTTCATGCAATAAATACATTTCTTAGTCTTTAAGTGTCACAAGACTCCTTGTTAGTTTTGCTGGACTAGACCAACATGGCTCCTCCTTCAGAACTTAACGATCCAGTTGTCTCTTCCTTTCTAAGTTTGTGCTAATATATCTCTAAGGACTTTGAGGTTACAGAAAAAGGCAGCCATTTTGTATTCATTTCAGTCCAGATTGTTACAGAGGAAGTACATGCACACTCTACTCTCTCTCCTGGAAACTTTAGCAGGAGCACCAGGAGCACCCCTGGCCCAGAAAAAGACCCAGGGCTTTGGTGCTGGGACTTGGGGCTTGAGCCCTGTGATCCTGGTGCTAGCAATACTCCTGAACTTTGGTTCTGTCTTGTCCACTTGTTCTGAGTGTAAAACAAAGGACGTTCTTACAGAAAGCATGTTTGCTTTTTGCGTGGAAAAGCACAACAGATCAAACCTATCACGCATGTTGACCCTGAACCAATGCATTTGTAAGGTTTGAAAAAAATTGAAACATTCCTTCAAAGTTCTCTAGGTTTACTTTGTGCTTCTGTCTCCCATCTTGGGACCGAAACCAGAAATGTTACACTATCACAAGAGAAATTTTGCAAGAAATCTTGCAGGAGTAAGCCTGTTTTTTGAGTCTTATGTCCAAGAGATGGCCCCTCATGATTCCAAATCTGGACATTGCAACATTCAAAGAAACTCCCTTCCCCATGTTAACACACCATAGAATACACTCTGGATTTGACACTGAATTCTGGGGCAGGACTCTGGGGGATTAAGCCATGTTAGGTAGATAATCATGAAGCACAGATCAGAAAAGCTCAGTTATGTACTGTTAGAGACTTTCAGGGTCTTGGGTTCAGTGGGAGTTTTACCAGAGATTAATGTGACCCAATGGCCCCAGTTCAGGGCTGAAATTACATCAGTGTAAACCCACTAAGTGTAGTGGAGGCTATCAAGAGTGAAGTCTAAAGCTAAGGCTAATGGCATCTCAAAATGAAGCAGAGGATGGCAAAATGGTGGCTCTATCAAATGTCAATTTGGATTTTTCAGGAGAAGGAGTACAGAAAATTCCTGAAAGAAAATGAAAATCAATAGTAGAGTTTATTTCCTAAACTCCTGAAGTAACAGCATCAGTCAACAATTTCAATCACAGCTTTTAGGACTGGGGTCAATTGGAGACGCTGTGGGTTATGGGAGTAGGGAGAGACACCAGGTTGAAGGAATAGTTTTGGAAGGATTATAAGTAGGGCTGGTTGAAAGTTTTCTGAACTCTTTTCTGATTAAAAAAAAACCTGGGGTTTTGACAACATGAAGTTATTGCATGGAAAGCATTTGCTTTCCACAGAAAATTCTGATTTTTTTCATTAAAATCCAAAACCTTTTTGTTCAAAAAACCTTTGGCTTTTGAGTTTCCAGTTTAAACAAACTATTTTTTTCCTCAAAACCCCTTGTTTTCAAACACCTGTAATCATCAGGGGGAAACCAGATGTTTCATGTTCTCCTGAAATAACAGATGTCAGAGAAAAGTCATCATTTGCTGCCCGGTACCACCCAGTGACCTCACCATGTGCCTGTACTCTACATACACATGAGATCAATAGTCAGAGCTGAGCAAGTGGTGGAAAAACTATGAGTCAATTAAATTAGAAAGAGAATTTCTCAATTGACTGTAGTAGTTTATACCTCTGTGGATCCCACTTGGGGAGGGAATAGACACTGCTGTTGTCTCTCAAGACCTGGTGAGGTTGCTCCAAGATCTTCCATACTGAGGACAAAGTAATTTAAAAAACAAAACAAACCCACAATGCTTCCACACTCCTCAAAAGACAGAGTCCAGGGCCTTTGGAAGAGGAAGAGAAAGAGAGAGAAGAACAGACCAACCCATCTTCTTTCTGAGAGACCTTGAGCAGCCAAGGGTTGTGAGCTGTTTCTCCAAGATGGAACCCATTTCTAGGCACTGGGGAGCTCTGAGTTACAGCCCTAGCCTTTCAGCTCATCATCCCAAATGGAGCTAGCTTCATCTTCTTGGAGGACCCATCCCTCTTTAGACTTGACCACTAATGTGCCAGTTGGGGCTGTAGGAACACTTCAACTCTTTCTTGACTGGGGTGGGGAAATTCACACTTACACACTGTTTAAGTCTCATGAAGGCTACAGAGGACTGTGCTGGCAGGGGCATATTCTCCCCAGTTTGCACTGGTGGTTAATTCCATAAATCATCCAATCATGGAAGTGAAACTCTAGCCCATGACTTGTATTGCTAACCAGCCAAGTACACACTGAATTGAAGATACACACCCAGACTCTTCCAAAGTGACCTGTGCCCCAAGAATTATTCACCAGTCCTTTGCAATTACAAGTCAGTAGGGAGTTCCACGATCTGTTCACTGTCAAGAACAAGGACAAAAACAAAAAACAAAACCACCCAACCAACATTTATTAAATATTAGTGGTTATTTCTGTGATCAGCTGAAGATGTAGGAATCTCAGACCCCATTCTGGAGTGTCTGTTAGGAAATGTTAATATCCCTGCTACTGCCTGTGTGATTACTGCTTTTTTAAAAAAAAATTTGAGAACCCTCCCCAAACAAAACAAAAAAGGTTCCCAGAAATATTGCAAATTTGAAAAAGAAACTTGCCATGAAGCTTTTGCTAGGGAAACACCTTTGAAATTGAGGCCTCCCCCCAATTTGTTTTTCATTTTTAATCAGTGTAGTGAGAGGCTGACTTGTGTCCTCAGTTTGAGAGAAAATCCTCCACCCCAAGTTCTTGTTTTTAAAACTTGACTAAGACCAACATGACTGCATCTTTGTGATGGGAAGGGGGAGTTTCCATTTATGCTTTGTCATCTGTCTCCCCTTCATGTTTCTTGTGCTTCACATGTTCGGTTTCCCAATCTACTGCAGTGACAGAAAGGAAAGCAAGCACATTTTTCAGTTGTGGGTCGGGGGGCTGGGCAGGGGAGACAGTGGGCAGCCTGCATTCAGCAGCAGGTAGACGTCCTTTTGATCCCATGGGAAACTCTGGGCACAAGGGCCTATGGATAAGGCTGTGGAGACTGGCTCCACAGCAACTCCTCTTTTTCTAATTCCCTTCTCAAGTGCTGGAGCCACTGTCACTTCTCATTAAAAGAGGCAAATGCCCTTGTTTTAATTTCTAGCCAGAGTGGACTGGATAATAGTATTAACCTCAGCAGGGGGTTGCAATGGAAGGCACCTCCTTGCTTCAAATGTTTGGATTAAAAAAAAAAAAAAATTACTCTCATTAGGCCAGAAGTCCAGAAGATGTCGCTTTCGTACCCTTGTTTTGATCACTATTAAGTGGCTTTGTTCTGTCTGAAGTCCCCCCACATCTCATCAGAGCAAGACCAGAAAATATGATTGGTTGGCAAGCAACAGCCTGTTGTCAAGGAGCCAGAGAGAGAAACGACACACACACAAATACGGAAGGGAGGGTTAGCGGCACCAGACTCATGATTCCCAATTTCATCTTGAAAAAAGAGAGAGAAATTAAAAACTAGGTCATCCACAGCCCCATCAACCACAACCATTTTGCCCCTTCCTGGGGCGGCAGCTGTTACGGTAAAGACCCTCTACGTCATGTGATTTGGCTGTAAAAATTGGCCCTGGATGGAGAACTAGTCAATGACAAAGAGGAATCACAGCTGGGGGGCAAAGGGGAAATGAATTATTTATTTGCAGTGATTTTAACAGGATCCCCAAACCCAACCCAAATTGCCTGGGAGATTTTGAGTCACATTGAGGCCTGACATATGTAGCTATGGACAGGCATAAGAAGCAGGAAGATCCAAACACCCCAGCAGCCCTCCCAGACTTGGGGTGCACAGAGGTAAAAGAGTGCAGTGTATCTTTCTCCTTTGTCACTTCCTACAAATCAAATTGGTAGGGAGTGATAATATCTCGGCTCTATTCCCCATTGGCCACTACGTAGGAACTGGTGTAGGACTGAGGAATAGTAATTTGTAAGGCCACTGTTTAGGGCCAATATATAATTACAGCCCCTAAGTGGGAGGCGGCATCAGAACGGGATTTGTTTCTCTGTATCCTTTGCTCCTGAAGCACCCCAACTGACTGCAGCCCCTTGGTCTGGTCTGCCTCTATAGGCACCATCTCATCTTGGCTGACCTTGCAGATACTCCATTTTAAGATGGTTTCTGCAAAAGATCGTATTTTGCAGGGGTCATTACTGCACAGTAATGTTACTAGAGGCCACAAGACTCCTTGCTTTTTTTGCTTTACTATGCTAACACGGCTGCCCCTTTGGAACGTCAATTAGAGAAATGGAAATTTTTCCATTAAAATTTCTGTTTCTCTGAAAAACAAACAAAAAACCCAAACAAAGTGAAAACCAAGCACAGAAACCACCATCACCACCACCACATGTTGATGGAAAACCATCAACCAGTTAGTAAACTTAACTTGAAGGGGGGCACTGGAACCATATCATTGACATCCACTGTTGCTCATTTTCCTAGTGAAAAAACATGTCCTGAATGTCTTTCCACTTTCACCATCAGCTGGGTAGGCTCCAGTATGGTGCCAGCATAAACCACCTTTGTCTAAACGCTCCTCCATTTGCAGGAACAGAGGAACTGAGATTCAGACCCCAAATAATTCTCTCCATCTTTCTTAAGGCCCTTCTTTATTTAGCTTGCCGGGAGCAGATGCTGAGGTCTGACAGGCAGGCCAAGATTTATTTTGCTATGAAAGCTATTCTCGTCTGCAACTGACAACAGAGCCTGGAGAACTAAGAAGCTTTTCAGACAGACATTGGAGAGTGGCTGATTGAGGACTCTGTGGCCATGGCAGGGTGGCCCCCTTCTTGTCTGACACACTGGAGACCCTCCAGTGCTAAAATGAGGGACATGAACACAACTCCCTGCCAATTCCTACGCTCGGGCAGAATTTTTCTGAAGTGATGCCCCGGTGGAGTGGTCACCAGCAAAGTTAGTGTTTGCTGCCAGGCCCATACAGTATCCGTTCACTGCTACTGGGGAAATGGGGGGATGCACAACCAATACTCACCAGGGCTCTCTTTACAGCATTAGCTAGCTCTGACCAGATACTGTCCTGTGGATGCGACTAGGACAAAGAAGTTGGATGTCAATGTTCATCCCTGTGGAGCACCAGTCCGCTGTGGGGTCTGCAGACAGGTTACATGCACTCTGTGGGAGCAAGATTGATGGCGTTTGGCCTGTTACAAGCTGCACCAAGCTCCTCAAGACACAAACAGATGTCGTGAGCAGGCAGTACCTGACTCCTCTCAGAAGCTAAGTGGTGCCTGTGTGCCACAGAGGAGACTGCTTCAGGGGACTGGACTCAATGACCTCGCATGGTCCCTTCCAGAGTCTGTGATTCTAGAGAAGAAGTGCAGTGGAGAAGCCAGAACTGTTCCGATTCCCAGACTCCAAAGTAGCTAGAGGAGGAAGTAAGAAAAACACTAGGCATGGGGGAAAAATGGATGTAATCATAGCCCCACCCACCTCCTCTGCTAGGAACCGTATTGAAAAGCAGGTTGTGGGGGAAATTACAAGAAAGTGTTCAATGAATTTCTCATTCACAACACAGCACTGGGCAGATTTCTGTTTTCTGTCTCTACATCGCTCCCTCCAGCTGAGCTGAATCATCCACTGTCAGTACGTTTGGAAACAGGCTGGAAATTAATGTTTCTTTCCTGTGGGGTAACTGTCACAAAGGATAAGAGTTTCCTTTAGATCATTTATTATGGTTACATGAAGGGTACAAAGCCACTTTCTAGATAGATCCAGTTTATAAAGGGCTGTGAATCAGGGAGGATCATGATTCTAAATTGGGCATAGGGCTAATGAAAATTTTTAAATCACTCAGCCTTCATGCTAAATGCCTGAAAAGGCAGAATGATGCGTTAGGTTAGAAACTGAGTTGGGAGTCTAAATTTCCTTGCCTGTAAAATGAGGTAATGAATAGAGGATAATGAATAATATCTATTTTCCTTTACAAGATGCTGTGAGGTCGTCAGATGACAAGTGATATATAAGAGCTTGTTATTGAAGACACAAGATGAAAGTAGGGACGGTCCAAAAAAGTGATCCTGCATTGAAAAGTGAAGTTCTGGCAAAAATGAAAAGTTTTGCGGGAATACGTTGATGGCAATGAAGTTTTTGATGGGAAAAAGTCAAAACTATTTGTTTTGACTTCCAGGTTTGCTAAGGTCAAAACTTCCCATTTCAATAAAGTAAAACGTTTCATTTTGGCTTTATAATGTTGCTCAATTTAATTTTGAGGTTTATATTTTATAACATTGTATAGTTGATATATACAATATTATAAGTAATAAAATAATACAATTAATATTTTAATATAAGATTCAAATTAAAATATTTTACCTGTATCAAAATGAAAACTTTTTATCAAATTGAAGCTGTTCAATATTATGCAAATGAAATATTTTATAGTTCTGAACCATTTCTTTAAAAAATTTCATTTCAGGGGAAATTTCAAAATTTTCAACTTATTGCTCCAATTTGGAAAAATATTTTTTCAAAATGTTGGAATTTTCCATGGAATGGAAATTCTGGTTCATGAACAGCTATAAACAAAAGTCATTAATGGAGCTACTTAACAAATACCCTTATTTTTTCACAAAAATTTTGCATGGAAATTCAACATTTTTGGTTTGGTCCATATTTTGGAGGTTTTCACCACGGGTATTGCAGCCACTAGGCCCACAGGGCTTGTGCCCTGCATCACCCTGGCCCTGTCTCAGATCCAGTTCTGCTTGTCTGCTGCTGGCCAGCAACAGCAGGAGCCACATCTAGGCTGGGCCCCCCTATTGCGCCTTGCTGGCAGTGAATGGCAGGAGCCAGATCTGGCTCCAGGCCACCTGGCCCTTACTGGCAGCAGCAGGAACTGGAGCTGGAGCTGGGCTGGGGCTGCCTGCCACTTGCTGGTAGCAGTAGGGGCTGGAACCGGCTCTCTGCTGCTTGCCAGCAACGGCAGGGGTCAGATCCAGCTCCGGGCCAGCTGCTGCTTGATGGCAGTGGATGGGGCTGGATTGAGCCTGCCCAGTCTGCCTGCCACTTGCTGGCAGCTGCTGCGGCTGGATCGGGCTCAGAGCTGGACTGGACCCCCAGGACCAGATCTAGCCCTGGGGCAGTGCAGGGGGCAGGGCCTAGACCCTTTTCTGAGGACAACAATGCTCCTGGTTTTCACTGAAAAAGCACAATTTTTTTTAATTGTCAAAATCAAAGAAAATGACATTTCTTTCATGAAGTGTTCAGTTTAGGCAAAAAGTTGTTTCCTGAAGATAAAGGTTCCCAATACGTGAATATCTGACAGTTCTAGTCATTAACTGCATGTTTTTTATAGAAGTGTAACAGCAAGTAATTTCGATCAACAGAGGCCTCAAATTGTGTAAAAACAACAAGGAGTTGTGTGGCACTTGAAGACTAAAAAATAAAAATAAATCTGTTAGTCTTCAAGTGCCACACAACCCCTTGTTGTTTTTTCACTGGACTAGACTAACACGGCTATCCATTTTAAAATTCTCAAATTGTGTGCCTCAGAACATCTGAGACATGTTGGACTCCCGTATAATGGCATACTTTGTTGACTATGATTTCCTCTGTATTTGTGTGTTTGTTCTGTGACAGCAATGATTTAATTTTGGTCCCTGGAGCTCTTGCAGCTGATCCATGGAGACCAGGCTGGACAGATGATGCTGTCTACTCTGTCAGATATCTAGCTGATAAGTGCCATTAAAAGAAACTAAAAATACATCACATCCTTTCTAAATGTTGCTTGTTTGTGAAAGTGTAGCCCACTGCTCAGTGTGTGCTGTGAGTGCCTCACCCATAGTTGATGAGGGACTTTACAGCTAGCCAGCATTTGAACTTGGACTTGCTTTGGAGATTCAAAAAATCCTTATACCCTCTTCCCCTCCCTCTTTGTACATCTAAGGGGATTCTGGGCCATGATATGGAGTGCTCACCTCCATTTGGGGCTATTGAGAGAACGTGTTCATCTGAGATTTCCAGCACAGGTGTGCAGACACCAGAGTTTGGCCATATGCCAGACCTTGGATCCCACTGAACAGTGATGACATTGTACCTTAAACTGTTATTTGTCCAAGACTGAAGCCATCCATGTCTACTTTGTAACACACTCCGCAGTTGGTAGGACAGGAGAAGGAAGACAAATGTCCTTTTTGGGGTGGACGCATCTCATTTTTAAAAAAAATACTATTGCCTAAAAGTCTCTCTTCACTTAGGAATGTTAGAGATAGATGTTGGGGGATTAAGGTGAGGAAGTTAAAGACTTGGAATAAATGGATGGTTCTGCAGTTGCATGGTTTATCCACTATCTGGGCAAGGATAGGGTTACATCCTCGGTGGAAAATGATGGTGTATTTCTATCTATCGCATGTGTGGTCATCCCGCAAAGTCTTATAGCTGCAAAACTAAGGTAGTCATTTCAAAACATAAGGCAAAGGAGACAAAAGAGTTTTTCTATTTTTGTGTGCCTCATCACTTCCGCTCTGTGGAAGACTTCAGTAGCTAGGAACTAAGAGTTTTGAGTATGAGCTGAGTTTGAGACTGGGGCTAGCTGGCTCAGCCCTCAAGACAGTAAATGAGTCCAGCTGGGCTTTGGCAGAATCACCTGATTGGTGGCCTGCCTGATTGGTTGCAAAGAGCAATCTGGTCTGCATTTAAGCTCTGTATCCTGGCAGGCTGATGTCTTATCTATATGGATAGGGAATAAATACAGTTAAATGCTGCCAATGTTTAGATGTGATATTTGCCAGCAAGCTCACTTGCAATGATGATAGTGAAAATATTAGTGATAGATGTACAGGCTGAATCAGCTTATTGAACAGTATTTTAGGAGCTTGCTAGGGTGTGGATAAAAAAGTGATGCTAATGTTCTACAACAGACAAGGAGTCCTGTGGCACTAAAAGACTAACAAATCTATTTATCACATGAGCTCTCACAGGAGAAAATGCCACTTTGTCAGGCTCTTTGAAGATGGGGGAACTTACAGAATGGGAGGAAATAGATGGAGGGAAGTGTAAGTCATGGGAACAGTTCACACTGTAACAGCAAATGAAAGCAGTTGTAAAGATTCAAACGCTGGGGAACAGCATATAGAGGAAGATGAGGTCAAATCATCTGTTGTAAAGAGAGAAAAATCCAAAGCCCCTGTTAAGTCCTAAAAGCAATGCAATTAAATTTGCAAATAAATTCAGTCTCAGCAGCCTTTTAATGCTAATAATGCCAGTTATTGCTATGCCTGCCTTTGACATAAAAAATGAATTTGAGAAACCTTGACTCAGTCCAAGGTCAAGGGCTTTGAATTGTTTGTGGTGCCTTCATCCAAACACCACTGTGTGTGATGCAGATAGCAGTGGGTTGAAGCACCTTTTACTTTAAGCTTTTGAGCTAAAGTCACTGGAAACCGTGAAGAGGGAAACATTAAGTCACTATATGGTGAATGCTGGGAATTTGAGTGGTCAATGTGAACATAGGGCAAACCCTCAAAATGTCTTGCGTAAGTAGGAGTAAAGGATGAACAAAGGATCTTAGTGGAAAGAAAGACCTAAAAGATGTTAAAATCAATAGCTTTGGGGAGTACATTGTAAGTGGAAAAATGGCCTTTCTGAGGTAGAAAAGGGATTGTATAATGAAATTAAAAGAGAAAATGGAGTACAAGACACAGCAAATGAATATGTTAGCAATAAATGGGAACATGACTGTCAAATGTACACCCATGGCTCCAAAGATGTAAGAAAAGAAAGAGCGGGAACAGCATTCTGTGTCTTTTCACTGAGAATCAAGAAAGCTATCAAATCTTGCAGTCATTTTGGTGACTGGGGTGGCAGGCAAAATGCTGGCATTTAATTGGGTCATAGAGGTGTGCCCAGCTGCTGAAAGAAGGGCTGAGCCAGAGTGATTTCAACCTGTTGTTCCAGGAAGCCTTGGCCTTTCAAAGCTGCTGTTTTGAGGGCAGTGATGGTGACATGTGCATGGGAGGACAGTCTGTCTTGCTCTGTCTGTCACATTGGGCTCATGTCAATGTCACTATCGAGTAAGTTGCATGGCTTGATCTCTAATCAAGCATACGGAGCACAGAGCGGCAGGAGGGTTGTGTTGGCATGAATCTGGGGTGCCTGCATTGCTCACAGCTAGCAAAGCCTTGAGTCCCTTACCTAACGCAAGTCATATAAAACAAAGGGCAAAAGACCCCCGTCATTCTACCACCAGCTGTCAAGTTTGTGACACTTTTTAGAGAAAAGATACATGAGAAAAACGTGAAGGAGTGTTTTACTTCTGTTGGGTGGAAGCACAGTTGAGTGGACCAAGAGATAGATTGAGTGTCAGGAGACACAGTCCAATCCCTGATCAGATAGATAACCAGGGGTCTCTCCTTCCACTCACCCTTCATCTGTCCTGCCTATTGAGGCTGTGAACTCTTTGGCTCAGAAACTGGCTGTTGCTATGTTTGCGCAGAGCCCAGCATAACAAGAGCCAGTGCAGGTTTCTGGATCTGGAACCCATGAGTGCAGGCTCCCCAGCACTTGCTGTATCCACACCACCATTTGACACAGCTAAGAGAGCAGTCAGGAGCTCTGATTGGCTGCGTATACAGAGTCACCTTTCCCATGAAGGCCCTGACTGGCAGTGCCTACTTAGTCCCCAGATTGGCTCTGGCACATTATTTAAGACTTGGGGAAAACACCTTCAGGCCTTCTGAGCAACTAGCCAGATCTCGGCATCTTGATGCATTTCCTGATACCTTGCCTGGCTCCACTGCCAGAACCTTGGTAGACCCTTTGGGCTCTTGACTCGGCATGGCTCATTGTCTCTGACCCACTACTGCACCAGGAGACCAACCAGCTCCTACCAGCCTCAGCCAGCACCTGAGATCTTGATGCTTAGTTTCTTTGTTATAAGCTTCTGTGTGAGAGAAATATTCCTGTGTATTAAAATGAGGGCCCAAAGCCAAGATATGAGGGTGGGGTGGGTTGTTTGGGCTCATTATAGAGACAAGCTTGAACAGAGACATCTAGAATCAGGACAGAACTTACCCGAAGCTCAGGGGTATTTAGATCCAAGGTTCTGATTCAGTTTTCTCTTTAATATGAACAACTGTTAAAATCCATGGTGCCAGTTACACCTTCAGTTCCACAAAATTTCCACTTGTTTACTTTCCTGAGAGTTGTTCTCATGGAACAGAGAGCAGAATGGGAGTCCATGATATTTTTATTTAAAGCAGAATATCGCAGTTTTGCAGACTGAGATTTTTACAGATCACTAATGCATTGTGTTAGAAATCTGGATGTCTAGGTCCTCAAAAAGAGACTGCAGTAATTTTCAAAGGGTAGCCATGTTAATCTAGTTCAGTAAAACAAGCAAGGAGTCCTGTGGCACTTAAATACTAACAAATCTATTTATGGCATGAGCTTTTGTGGGAGAAAATCCCATTTCATCCGTCACAAGCTATCAGACCTTAAAACTGTTCTTGGTCTAGGAATGAATATTGCCCAACTTGGGCCAGGAGGGCAAATATCTGGCAGGAAGGTAAAGGGGTATTTCTCATTTCTAAAGGGAAAGAATGAACTTTTTATGTTGCAATTGCTGCTGGGCACAGGAGGATGTTGTGTACCTAACTGCTCCAGGAAAAAAAGGCATTTGCACCCCAGATATCATTAACCCACATGGCGTCTGTGTTTTTACACTACTCATAAATGACTTCTGTGACCTGCATAGGATGGGGACATTTGACTGGCTGTCAGTTACATCATACCCATCACTTCAACACACAGGTTCTTGACTAGTTCCATTAACGTGTAATTTCATTTCATAATAGTAATTAGACACCTTAGGGGAAATATGTCTAATGGAGTTATTGCCCTCAGCCTTACGCTGTAGGCCATATGCTATAATCACAAAGAAGTTCGCCTCGTCTCCCATCTCATTATTTAAACACAGTTTATCTAGCCACCTATTGGATGAGATGAATGGATTAGGGCCATAAAATTGTATGGACAGTGGTGGCTGGAGCTAGTTTGTATAGCAGCTCCTGTTAATGGTTTGCAGCTGTGATAGCTGTGCTTAGAAACATCCTTGAATCCAAAGCAGTTCTCTTCTCTCTTACAAGAAGGTATGAGCTTAGCCAGCCTATTGAGTTGCTGAACGTGGCAGTGTGACCTTTCACTTCTGTGCTTTCCATTCAGTGCTGGTAGATAGATTTAGGAGACACCCAACAGACAGACTCACTTTCCACCTGGGCTCACAAGTGCCGCCTGCAGGGATTTCATTGGTTGAGTCCCCAGGTGGAACACCTCTACTGCCTGCTGCTCATAAATAACAATTTCGTAACTGGCAGAATTTCTGCAGACCTGAGCACAGAAGGAGGAGGGAGGAGAGGGAATGCGGGACGCAGGCTGCTTTCCTACAGTGAATTGTGTCACTCCACAGTTATTTCACAGCTTTCCAGACAGACTGGGCATCCGCAGGAGGCCAAGTGTCTGAAAATAAAGGTGAAAGGCCCCCTATTCCAACACCAAAGGACAAGAGAATTGTAGCCAACAGGTGACACAGAGCAGGTGCTTCCTCCCCACCCCTGCAAACAACATTTGGGGAGACATGAAGGGCCTGTTACAGACTATGCTACCTGTGACTGCTTCACAACTCATGGTCCCCATTGCCATCCTGAGCAGCCACATAAATATCCACACTTTCCAAAGACACCTTACTCCAAGCTGCGGTGATGTGATCAGCAAGAGCCAGTTGCTTGCAAGCCCTTGATGGGAAGTTTTCTCAGAAGCATGTTGAGTTCTAACAAGAAGTCATTTGGAGGGATGCGGCCATTGTATCAGGTGGAGAAAAAGAGTATTTCATTCCCAAAAGCAAAGAGACTAGGGACAGATTCTGTGCTTGGCCTAATAACTTTTCCTGACAGCTCTGCAAGGTTGAACATTACTGGTTTGACGGTGTCCTGTTGGTTGTTGAGAACAATGGCTCTGGACATTAACAAGCGGATTCACCAGTTCTGCAGTTATTCAGTATTTGTTCAGGTCTTGATCCTTCTAGGTGCTAAGTAATCTGTCTCCTAGAGTAGCAAAGCACTAAGGGTATGTCTAGACTGACAGCAGCAAAATTGCTACCTAACAGAAGTTGCTGAAAGCTGACCACAAGCCATTTGCAATCAGCTTCCCCTGGTGCGTCCCGGCAGCTTACAAAGTCACCGGCAGATACGTGAGGTATTTTACGTGTCTTGCATATCTGCCATCGACTGCTGCTGAAAATCAAGCTAAGTGTAGACTAGGGCTTAAGCACATCCTTAACTTGAAGCAAGTGAGCAGTCCCATTGCAGTAGTAGTCACCTGTTTAAATGCTTTGCCAAAGCTCATAACCTTGTGGGATTGAGAGCGAAATGTAGCTGAATAGGGCTTGGCTTTTTCATTGTATGTTTGCACTTCACCTTGCACAGTGGGATCCTGGACCAAGGCTACAGATCCTGGAACTATGGTAACACAAATAACAAACCCCAATCATGATTTGAAAACTGATGAGCTCAGCCTTGCAAAGTCCAAGTTAGAGCCTGCCTTCCGTGTCTCTAGTTCACTCACAGTGCATGCTGTCAAGGCTGTTTCCTCACTCTGGCACTCTGAGTGCAGGAGGTGTGGGCCCGCAACAGGCCTTAAAACCCCCTAGCCTTAAAGCCTGGTCTTAAAACTCTCCAAGGCCACCAGTTCCTGTCCTTGGAGTGGTATTGCTGCCACCACCCAAATGCAAAAACCTCTTGAAACCCAGGAAGGCGCACTTGGGAATTCCTTCCTGTGAGGTATCTTCAATCACTTTTATTTCTCCCTCAGGAGAGTGATTGAACCCCAGCAGCAGTATGACCTGGAAATGGGCAGAATCCCTTTAGTAGCTGGCTGTGCAGTCTGAGACACAGAACCAGAGCTTACTTTAAAAGGGTAAAAATTTTTCATTAAAAAGAACAGATAAGAACTCAGAGAATTGCTTCTCTGGGATTTAACTTAGGTAGTTATAGGGTAGTTGGAGGGGGTACATGTGCTCAGCACAGAGAACTCCAACAACAAAGAAATACCCCAACCGTGTCTAGTTAAACATTCCCTGTTCTACTCATGCTCCATCAGTTACAAACGTGAGCTTATCGTTGTCAAGAATATTGCTGGATCCTTCCTCAGGTCTCTCTCTGGCCTCCTCCTGATCCTTCCAGGAGCTCTGCTGCATCCAAACAGGAACAGGCACAGCTGCTGCTCCAATTCAAAAACCTGCACTTTGTTCCTATTAGCTCCTCTGGCACTCACTGACCAGGGTGTTAACCCCTTCCTGCCCAAGGTTACTACACATGCAACTCACTTACATTCTCTTTCACGGGGCTCCCTTTATTCTTGACTTTAGCGCAACAGAGGGTAAAGCTTGGTCTTGTCCCTGCTGGCTCTTTCTAAAGTCTCTTATTGCTAGGTCACCTCACTAGTTTGTCATCTTCACCAACAGCCACACAGATCCCTTTATGCTCCTGGGGTGGTGCTGAGTCCTGGACCAGTCTGACTTGGAGTATGGATCAGCAGATTAGCTCTACGCAGGGCTTTAGGAACCTAGTATCACTTCACAGGCTCACACAGCTCCTTGTGATTTTAGTGGGAGTTCAGCCTGTCCTGGATGGCAGAAGTAGCTCCGTAGGCCACTGTGTTGCAAACAGACCAAGGAGCAGTACGAGGCATGGATAGCATTGTACATTGCCGCTACTGAAATAAGTCACAACTGCTAGCTCTAATCATCTTCACCAGCAACTGCATCAGAGCCTCTGAGCAGAGGCCTCAGCTGTTGTTGCTTTCGAGGCAAATCCAAGTTTATCTGGGAAAAGGCTGGTTCTCTATTTCCTTGCCTTTGTGCCGTCATCACTCTCTAAGTCATTGGTTTTCAACCTGTGGTCCGAACGTCCGTGGACCCTGGAGGCCCTCACACCATGTTTAAAGGGTCCACAAAAGATTGTCAGTGGTTTTCATTGTGCAGTCCACAAACCCTTAGGGGTCTGTGGACTTTGTCTAAGATTTCCAAAGGGCCCTGCACCTGCATTCAAAAATTTGTAGGTGGTCTGCAAACAAAAAAAGGTTGAAAAGCAATGATCTGTGCAATAAGAGTTAGAATGGGCACCAGAAGAGTAAACTTCCCTAGAGGACAAAAAGATGTGAGCCTGATTATCATCTCCCTTACACCAGGTTAACTTCACTGGTTTCAGTAATTACACTCACTTCACATATAAGTCAGAGTGAGATTGGAATTGGCTCTTGTCACTTTAAACCAGAAACAGGCCTCCAAACTCAAATCCAAGCACACATACTCCTGCACTTTGCAAAGTCCCACCTTATGCTGCCAGGTAGGGCTTCGTCCTATCTGACTGCTGGCTGTGGAGCAGGCCTCCTGCTGCATAACAAAGGCCATTGTAGTTTAGAAGAGGAAAGTGAAACCTGTTCTGCACGCAGAAGACCACACAGTGAGGTAGTGAATAGGAATAGTCACTAGGGGACAAGCAGAATCCAAAAGCAAAGGAGAAAAACTGGAGACAAAGAGCAACACACCCCTCACCTTCTCTATTGCAATGACTCCTGTTCTTCCTCATTCATTTTGTTCTCTTTTCCTCTTGCTATTCATTGACATTTTTATTTATTTATTCATTGACACTTTCATTGACACTTTTATCGCTTTCCTCCTGTTTTTTCCCCCTTGTCTCCCCTCCTCCTTCTCCTTTCTTTTTCCCCATCTCTCTCCAGCTTCTGAGTAATCCAGATGAAATGCCCAACTGGTGCATTTTTCATTTATTTATCCCCTTGATATGTACAACTTTGCAATGGTTCATTTATATACCTATAAATACCCACCTTGCATGTGTTAGATTTCATTGGTAAATGTCAATAAACATTGATATTGTCATACACACCCAAACCAATGAAATAATATTTCACTGATGATAATCAAAATTCACAAATGGGTAAAATAAAGGAAAATAATGCTTGAGAACTTAGCACAGTTTGATTTAAGGATGTTTACTCTGCCTGTTTGGACATGTGATGTTTCCAATTTGTGTTCAGTGGTTTTAAAGCTTTAACATTTTGAATCTCAGTGTCTACTATCATTAAATAATCCCCCCCTAATTTCTCACAATTGTGAACATTTAAAATTGATAAAAATAAATTTTAAAACATTTTAAAATAACCATTGATATTTTCTGTCAAAATTACAAAGGAATAAAAATTGAATTCTGTGACACCTGTGCCTGCTGCACCTTTTGGTATATTTTATATTTTATGCCTGACGATTTGCTAAAGGTTTTCTTTCATGTCTCCCTTTGGTTAGACATGACTTTTGAGTGGGAAAATTGCAACTAAATTTTTTTTTATTGCTCTTTGCTTTTGTTTTAATTTTTATAATGAGCTTCAAAGGCTTGGGACTGCTCCACTCATCTTTGCAGTTCAATTGAAATGCTAGCTGGTTAGGGGCCACTCCCCATAATAGATTCTCCTGGGGCACTTTGCAAAATTCCCTTCCCTCCCCAGTGCTCTCCCAGAGCTCGTTAAATGTTAAATTACTCAAGAAATAAATCATAGTTACGGGTAGATTTCAAAGCTAGAAGAATTCCCTGTTCAACATGCAGATGGGCTGAATGATCTCCTTTAGCCCCACAAGTTGTGAGCCAAAAAAAGGGGGGGGGTCCACAGCATCACCCCAACACCCAACCAGTAATCTTGGAGCACAAATAGCTTTTCAAATGTCATTTGTTTGTTTTCTAAAGGATGACCCAGATGCTCACAGAAGAGAGAAACAGGTGGATTCAGCCAGCCACAAGGCAGTCGGCCACCTCTCCATCATGGCTATGTACTTGAGTCCTGACCCGACACAGGCCCCGTTTTTCCACTCCTGCTCTGTATAGCTCAGTCCCAGGCCGCAGCCCCCACCTGTGTGCCAGTGTTTGACTCTGGTCCCCTGCTCCAGCTCTGCTGTGGATTTGCCTCTGCCTTTTAGCTGTGGCTCCCTCTGCTATTCCAGTCCTGCAAACCTGTACACCTCTGCCAATGCACTCCAAGAACTGCAGAGCTCTTGAGTGCCTTCCGACAATTAGGTCACTTCATCTTTATCTTCTCACCCAGCACACCACCTGCGGATCAATTCTTGCAGCTCAGCCAGTGCACCCGCAATGTGTCCTAGCAACTTTTGTCATGAGCAGGGCCAAACTAAAGCAATTGAGAGTTCTTGGCACACCCCACGTGGAGCCTTCTGTAGATGCCCGTATCATGGCCCAGCATCTCCTGGGGGACCACCAGATTTCCGTTAAGATGAGCCTATTGATTCAGGATGTCTTCATACTCAGGCAGGTGTTAATTACAGTAAGGTCACATCTTTTTGCTTCCATGAAGGCTAGAAACCCAACTACTTTTTAAATGGAAACTGCGGTTTTAATTTCCTCAGATGAGTTCAGGAGTTAGAGCCCTTTGCAGGGGCACATACCATCTAGGCCCAAATCCGGCCCGGCTTTTAAACTCCTCACAGCTCTGTCACTGAATCTCAGTCACATTTTGATAGAGATTATCAGCACTGAGGCTTTTTATATTGAGCATAAACATTTGCTGCAGATTGGGATGAGATGACAACAACAGCTGTGTATCCACCTCCTCACAACTTATGTTACAGTTCTCATTGCTGCTACTGGGCCCAAAAGGCAAATCTTAAAACCACTTCTCATTATAGATGCCTTGTTTTCTCCTGCAACAAACAAAAGTCTGGTGGCACTTTTGGCTGTGTCTACACTGGAGGCTCTGGTAAGTCGACTTACAAAGGTCAACTTAAGTCAACTTTCTTAAGTCAACTTAGAGAGTCCACAGTGGAAACTCCTGTTGACTGTCCTTGTCCACACTGGCAGGTGCTAGGTCAACCCTTCCTGGTGGCCAGCAACTCTGGATAGAGGCCTGGAGGCCAGTTAAGTCAACATAAGGGCTATTCCACATCTACACTGGCTTAAGTCGACTTAACAAAGTAAACTTAAGCATTAAGTCGACCTTTGGAGGTGGTGTTATTAAGTCGACTTAATAAAATCCGAGTGTGGGGGTGAGGGTCTGTAGATTGACTTAAGCTTCCTTAAGTCAACCTAAGGCTCCAGTGTAGACATACCCTTAAAGACTAACTAATTTATTTATTGCATGAGTTTTCATGGGACAAAATCCTGGCACCCTTGGGAACACGCAGATAGGGCAGTGTGTTTATTAGCTGCAAAAAACCTCTAAGTGTTAAAGGTAAATGCAGGGAGGAGGAAAAGGGGATGTTAGAAAAAGAGGAATGAAGGGAGACTTGCTGCACACGTATGATTCTGCTAGCATTTCTGGAGATACTGGGAGAAACAGCTGCTGTGCATTTAAATGACTGATTTTCAGGGTCCCCTCCAGGTGTTCACCTCCTGTCCCTATGATGCCTTGACCCCCCAGGGGGAGGTTTCAGCCCCCCAGGGTAATGCAAAGTTGATATTCATTAGAAAGGTGATTCCATCCTTGTCTGTTATCTCTGCTCTACCTGTCTGCTTGAGAGGGGCGGGGGGCTCACCCACAGAGCTGCGGCTGACCTGGGGTCAGGCTGCAAGATGGCCTGCCCTTTACTGCTTCTCCCACAGCCAATGCGAGGCTGGAACCATCTCAGCCAGAAAGAACTCATGTTTGGATTGCTTCTAGGCTTCTTCCTTATCAGTTACAAACTAGGCCATGAGCAGTTGCCTTTGGGGATTGGAGTGTTTTTGGATTGGAGCCGGATTTGGTTCAGAGAGGACCCAGCACAGATCCTTGTTCTGCTCCTCAACACTCTTCACCTGTGCTCTGGGTTTGGCTTTAAGAGCCAGGCAAAAGGGCTGGAATTAGTCCCATGGCTGCAGAGTGCCTGCGCTGAGTCCAGCCGGGGCAATGTGTTTTTGTGCAGTCCTTGCATGTATTTTGGTGTGTATGCTTTAGAAAGCGGGAAAGAATAAAGAGCAGGGAAAGGCTGATTTTTGCCCCATTGAGTTCTACCGGTGTCCCTCAAAAAAGGCCTGAGGCACCCTCTTGCTTTTATCAGCCTGGGATCCCCATTTAGCTTTGCTAATGCACCTAAGCGCCCTAGGCAGCACCCCCTGCTAATCCAGTTTATAGCATCCATCTCCCTCAGTTCTGACCTGCACCACCATCTTGCCTTTTTTACAGTCCTGATCCTGCCTCAGCTCAGCGAGTGAGTCCTGAGACATGCGGCATCTTCTCGTCCAGCCCCAGTCCTCCCTCTGAGCAGAAACTGAAGATGCCACCAACCTGGGAAGCTTTTTCCAACTGTACGAATGATGTCCCTGAACTTGCATTTCCCCCGTGTCCTAGTGATGAATCGAGGCCTCCATGGGGGAAGGATTCATTCACCAATCCACTGCGCTGCACAGCCCAGCCTTCTGGCAAGACCAGCCCCATTTGCTCACATAGAGGTGTAAGAATGAGTCTTGAAGATTTGAGACACCCTCTCAGAACTGATGCAGGCCTTGCACGTTTGCTTATGAGGGCAGACTTCACACGGCAGGGGCGGCAAGCTGAGCTAGCCAACCTGCGGTGGTGAAAGTGAGTGGCCCCTAGCAGAAACAAAGGAGCATAGATTCATTCCTGCTGTATAAGGTCCATGCAATGTGCACAGCACACACAGTTCACTGGTAAATCATGCACACAGCAGGGGAGCTGTGTTCAGGAACCTGTTTCCCTCATATCTAAAAAAGCACAGGCCTGAATTACTTATGTCCTTCAGCTCAGGGGTGCTCAGCCTTTTGCAGGTCATGACATTCTTGGCAGCGTATTGCCACCTTCCAGGACACACCAGTCCACCCACCCCAGTTCAAATCCAGCCATGTCCCCAGCTCTTCACAATACCCTTAGCGCTGTGTGGCAACACAATAATGTGTCCGGACACAGCAGTTGAGAACTGCTGCTTAGCATCTACTCCTCTGCAAGAGTTAGTCACTAGAGGGCAACATCTGTATATGGAGGCTCCGAAGGACTGGATACTGGTAAATATGAGCAAGCCTCGCTTTCACTCACAGACAGAAATATATCACCATAGACAAAGACAGAAATTTACAAATGGACAAAGAAAGAAAAATGCTGCTTGAGAACTTACGAGACTTTTGATTTAAGGATATTTACTTTGTATATTTTGATATGTGAGGTTAATTTCATGTTTAAATGTTTCATGCTTTGTTTATGTTTTAATGACCTTTAATGTTATAACTTTCTGAATCTCAACCTCTACTTTCATTAAAGAGTTATTGTCTGATCCCATAATTTCCTGCATCTGTGAAAATTTGTGTCAATGAAAATAAAAACCTGCATCTGTGAAAATTTAAAAAATGCTTAAAATGCATTATTTTGTGCAATCATGAACATTTAAATAGATAAAAATGTTTAAACAAACATTGATATTACTCATCACAATTTTTAAAAAGCTAAAAATTGAATTCTTCAAGTCTAGTTAGATGTGATGAGATACAACCAGAGAGCAGGGCTATATGGAATGGAGTTGTAAGATGAAGTTTGACAATAAAATGTACTAACCAAGAGACCAGTGCAATGACTGATGTAACAATCCACTGGGCAAAAGAGAGGGAAAAGAAACTACAGTCTGGACCGTAACTGGAATTGGCTGGGTAGGAAGCTCAACTGCCAGCAGTGATTCTACCACGAAGCTTTGCCCTTTGCCCAGGTTCTACACATGGGATGTGCAACAAGAGGCTCCTGGTTTGGGAGCACTGTCATGTGGCTCCACATGCCCCTAGTGTGGATTACAGGTGACTTGTTCTGCTGAGCTCCTATTTGGTCTGGACATTTTGACCCAGAGTCTTGATCCCACCTGTTTTGCCTACGGTCCCCATGGAGTAAACTGTGTTCACATTCTGTAACATGTCTTCTCCTTTAACAGGGATGTATCTGAAAACTCTCTGCCCACTGTTTGCTCACTCCAAAGAAGATGTCTTTTCTTCCCAGAATAATCCCTGTGACAGGTCAGGTCTCCACTGCATCTTCCCTTTTAGTGCCTTGGCTGGGAATTTATTATTATTGTCTTCCCACATTTGACTGATCTTCTCTCTAAAGAGGCACGTGTTGCAATGGGCCCCACTGTATCCTAATAAATGCCAAAGGAATTTGTGATTAAGCCATTCCATTAGTGTTTTACCCAGCAGGCTTTCTGTTTGGTTGGTCACCAGCTCCGGGCTCTGCCCTGAGCACCACCACTACCTCCATGATTATCAGGTCCCGAGTGGTGGGAGATAGGGAAGGACTACGATAAGACATTTCAAGTGGCAGTGTGCTGTAAACATTCCCACTGGTGCTGTTAGATTAGAGCGCTGGGAAAATGCCTCAAGACCCCCGGACCACCAATGTGTCATGACAGGGCTAGGGGCTGTGGAGTTGTTGAAAAGCAAGGTGGGAGGAGCTGGCCGGGCTGAGTACATAAACTAAAGTACTCAGCTGTCAGGCTGTAGGGCTGGTTTTTGCCTCCCAGGACACATGGCATGAATACAATGTATAATGCACATGCATAGGGCTCAGCAGGGATTGGGGCCAATTTGTTCTTCCAGATCCCAGGCCCTTTCTTCCTGTGTATATCGAGGCCAACACTGAAAAATTACTTCGGGGTTGGCTCCTAAATTGAGATTTGAGCAGCCACCCATCCATCTCTCGCACAGGACACAGTCTATATAGGTTGTGTTTAGCAGGAGGTCAGCTTGGATGCTCAGCACCAAAAAATTTAAATCAAAATTCAATGTTTTTCTAAAAGATCTCCTCAAGGAATTATTTTTGGGGAAGTTCTCTGGCCTGTGTCATAAGGGAGGACAGAGTAGATGATCATTTGTCCTCACAATTTAGAACACAGACCAGGTCAAAACTCAGCCTTTGCACTTCACAGGAAAGCTGGACATTTCTGAATTTGCTGTCATTTGACATGAAAGCCAATATTTTCAAAATTTTCTGCTAGAAGGACTTTCTGAAAAATTCATTTTTGGATAAAAAGTTTCATTTTGGAAAGATAATGGCTTCTGAAACAGGAAGTTTCCCATGTGAGAAAAGTTTCATTTTGAATTTTTGTGTGTGCTGGGTTTGTTTTAATCAAAATCAGCATTTTCCCCCCCAAAAGTTCCAATTCTGATGAAAAAGACATTTCATCCTGTTTTAAGGAAAATTTCCACTCAGCTCTAGCAGAATCCCTTGTTCTTCTTCCATAACCACATCCCAGTTGTACCAAGCCTTTAGGGACATCTGGAAATCTGTAGGATTTGCTCAATAATCTGCAGAGATTCAAGAAACATATGTTCTCAGAGATAGAGTTATTATGCTGTGTTTGTGAATGCAACATGGTGAGATGCTACCTTCTACATACTATGCACTTAGACTGGTGTAAGTGCTTTTGCAGCACTTGGCAATGGAGAAGCTGGTCCGTGGCTATAATTTTAATTTGGAGCTCTAATGACATGTACAAACCTTTGGCATAGAGCATCAGCTTTTGCGTGGGACACAGTGTACCTGGAATACTACATTGGATGGGTTTTGGTGTCCAGAGTTGGCAGTGAATTTGTAAGTCCAGTGTGACCTCATCAGAGGAGAGATGTGAAACCTTACAGGATTGGCAAAAAGTGATACTGAGAATGCAGTAGATGGTGCTCTTTGCACTGAGAGAGCACAGAGTCACTGCTCCAGCACGCAGCATGGATTTGCTAGAACTATGCAAATCTTTCTCAGCCAGACCAAAAACCACAGAAAAACTTATCTGGCTCCAGGTTTTGAAACCTGGAACTCAGATCTTATTCATCAAAAGATGGCCAATGTGGGCTCAGCTTTGAGCATATCTGAGTCAGACTTCCCAGGCCAGCGACTCAGCTGGTGTCAAGTCAGTTTAATAAACTCAAAGGAAGTTCTCTGATTTCCATCAGGTAAGAATCTAGCCCATTGCTTCATGATTTTCAGCTTAATATGGATTCAATTAGAGATGGGACCAAACAAACCCAATTGACTTGGGTACCTTGAACCTTATTGGCTGTCCTTGAAATCTGAACCTGAAACTGAAGCTCAATTTTGCAAAGGGCTTCTACCTTAATAAATGAGCTGAAACAAAACTTTGGATCCAAACGGCACTGAATATCGAGACTCTCAAAATGCAGATCTGGATCTGAATTATGTTGCTTGATCCTATGATGTGATTTCAGCTGTGCTTTCAAAGGATTCAAAGGAATTCAGAAACTCAAAGCAAGACCGTCATGGGCTACAAATGACTAGAATCTTTGCAGGCATCCCACGCAGAAAGGGTGAGGTTCCACAGAAGTATTGCACCCATAGTGATAAAGGCCCAAATTCTGCCCCATGAAGTCAGTGAACTTACTCTGCATTTAGGCAGCAGTAAATAGCAGAATTTGGACCACCTGCCTTTTGCATATCAATGTGCCTCTCACATTTCACCCCAGAGTTGGCTGCATTTCAGTGGTGGGTGTAATAACTTTGTACATAGTGGCTGCAAGACCTTTAGCACCTGGGCTTCATTGGTAAGTCAGTGCATTTACACCAGCTGAGGATCTGACCCTTTAGGAAGACTAGAACAATAGGGATGTAAAATGTTATTAGAAACTGTTAGTAACAAAAAAGCCTTGTATCAGCCTATGTGCTGAAACATGATTCTAACATGTAATGAGCATGAGCCAGGATTGGGCTCCTTATATTCTAGTCAACTCAAAACCTATGCAGTTTCAGGGTCCATCTTCTCCCACACTTGAATTGGACTACCAGGGATCCACGAGAGGGGTGTGGGGGCTCTGATGCTGGGGGTCTTTCAGCATGTCTCAATTCCCAAATGGCAGGAGATGAGGTTGAGAAGCGGTTCCATATGGAACCAAACCCAAAGCCAAAGTTAAAATCTAGCTGTGAGGCTGGAGACTGGCACCTCAAAGCCAAAAATGAAGCTCTCGCTGCACAATACGGCATTGAAGGAGGAACAGAGAGAGGCCAGGGAATGCGTCCTGCAGATCGGATGACGCCCGCGTCCGCTGCACACCCTGTGCTCTGCAGTTTCTTAGTCACAGATTATAAATCCACAAGTGGTAGTGTTGAGGCACAACTGCTAGGGGAAAAGAAGAGGGAAACATAGCCCCCACCCTGCATCATCTCCCCACTCCTTGCACATTTCTAGTGGCCAGTGACCCTGATACAGACATGGTACAGATCTGAACACAGCAAAATCTGCATGAAATGCATGAAGAGGAAGCAGTCTAGACAGACAGACAACCACAGTCCCATTTCTGCTGTTGCTTACACCCGTTACCCATTGACCTCAATGGAGTTGCTCCTGATACACACCAGTGTGAGGGCAGAATGAAGCTGAAGTACGTTTACAAGGTCTGAGTGCTGCAGGATGCTTCCTGCATGGAATATCAACCCTGGTTTTCAGGCTGGTTGTAGGCTGGTGTAACTCTATTCATGCCCATGGAGCTAGCCCATATTTATGCTGGCAAAAATAACAGGAGAATCAGGCTGTTCTTTTATGTGTAGAGGCAAAGATTTGAATTCTCAGGTTCACATAAGCAGCACGAAGTCACTTTTAATCAACCAGAGATTTCCACTGGGGAATGCATACTATATAGGCGGAATCTCTGCCACTGAAAAGCTTACAGAAGTGGCATAGTCATTTACCGTGCCTATTTCCCTTCATCTCCAAGAAAAGAAGAAAGAAGGGGCGGTTGGGAGCAGGGTAAGGAGGGGTACGCTGGACCTGAAATTTCCAGCGGAAGGACTCTTGCTGCTTTCAAGTCTGCCAGGGCTGAGCAACCGAGCCTCATGGAGTTGCATCCAGCTCTCTGTAGCTGCCACTGTCCACTAGGCAGAGCGCATCTTGGGTGTTGTGCAAAATCAGGAGTAAGGAGATTCAGTTCTCATCCTATCTACACCAGGATCAACAGAGAGCAACCCAATGCCTTCAGTGGGGTTGCTTTGGATTGTCAGTGACAGAACCAAGACTGAGGCCATGGGTGCAGTTTGGAGGCAGGGGTGGGCTAAGCACCTAAAAAATGCTCCTTTCCGCTCTCAGCCAGAACCTCCTGGGTGTGCCATGTGGGGATGTGACTCATATAGCCATTGTTTATTGTTATCTGGCAGCACATGCAGGCCTGAGTCAGGGATTGGGGCCCCACTGTGCTAGGCACAGACACACAAAGAGTTCACCATTTCCGCATGCTTTTGGGGGACGGAATTTTCTCCTGCTCCCATAGCCCTCCTATTCCATTTGAGGGACAGGTCTCCACCCATGTCAAGTGCAGAGAAGGATGAAACGAGCTGCGATGGGAAGGCTTTTTTCTAACTTCCCAGTAGACGTGGTTTTTATTTCATTTGAACTAGTTTGTGCTTCCTTCCCCTCATCAAAAATAACCAGCTGCACCACCTTGATTTGTTAATGGTTTTTTTTCTTTTCTATGCTCATTATTTTCTTCAGTAGTTTGTCTTGCTTCTTCACATTAGACTTTTGTTTTCCTTTGCAAGTGTCATCACAGATACACATACACTCAAACCCTTCCTTACACGCACCCACATGGTCCTGCAGTGTGTGTGTTGCCACCTGTTGTCTCTTGTCTTCTACCTAGTGTACAAGCTCCTTGGGGCAGAGAGCATCTCTTTGTTTTGTTTGTACAGCACCTAGCACACTGGGGTCCTTCTTCATGACTGGCCTCCTAGGCTCCACTACAGTAATAAAATAATACAAGTAATAAGGTGTTGCACAGGGTAAGGTCCTAAGCCAGTTCACATTGATTTCAATGGAGCCAGGCTCATTTATATAAGTCAAGAATCCTGCCCACACAGACATACTAGCTCATTTGTTCTCTTTGTTAATGAACAACCATCAGCCCTCCCTGACACATTGCATGGTGCCATGAGCTCATTGGATGTCACCCCTGCATCATCAGCCTGTGCTATTTTCCACCAAAGGCAGGTCATAAAACATTCAGATTATTCAGAAGGGGGAATTTCTTCAAAGCAAACAGCTGGCCTTCTGTGCTGCTTTGATGCAAACTGCCACTGCTCCCCAATATCATCTTGGCCTCCACACCACTTCCATAGCTTCTATATAGGCAGCACTGAGCTCTTCAAACCTCCTGCTTTCCCGTCTTGGTTCCACAGTGTGTAAATCTCAGTCCCCTCAGGAGTCTCTAATTTATTATTTGTACATTTGCCGTGGGTGCCTCAGCCCTGTTGTTAATGACAACCTCCAGGAAAGCTTCTCAGATGCACAGCTTGATTTTCTGCCCAGGACCTGTGGACAAGTTTTTCCAAGGCAGCATCAATAAAGCAGCAGGTTTCCATTAAGTCAGAGGGACTGGCCTGCTTTGCTTTGGGGATGTTGAAGTCTCCAGTGTGGGATAAATCTTGTATGTTTCACTTTCTGAATTTCTAGCTGCATTTTTTTCAAATAAGAAAACCCCTTGTTGTTTTATGGCCTGACGTTAGCAACGTCCTTCAAGAGATGCCCAGAGTGCGGCCTGGGATCTGCATGTGGCTTGCGGCATCCTCAAATGTGGTCCACTCGTGGTCTTAGCTCTCTCTGTAATTGGTGGGTTGAACCACTGTAGGTTTTTATTTGTGGTGAATACAAGCAGCAGACAATTCCCAGGAGTCCGTCAAAAGCAAGCTAACTTTATGGAGGTGTGCATTAATTGATGAAGAAAACATATGCAAATTCAACATACCCTTAACCATTTACATCCCTCTGTATCACAGAGTATGAATAATCCTAGTATTGCTCATCGAATTGTTTTAATCTTGGTACAAAATATTTCATATGCATTGGTGAGTATTCATCCATCTACAGGCTTTCCTATGGAATGGATGGCACCTTCTTCAGAAACCCATGAAATCTTCCTAAAGAACAGCACAAATGTTCTCTAAAATGCCATGTGCATGTGCTGATGAGGGGGATGAATGAGGGCTGATACACAGTTTTGGGATCTGACTGTTGAGTTCTTTAAACCAGCACAGTATCGGGGCAAACGATCTAGCTGGTTTCAGAATTGAGCTTAATACATTCATGGAGGGGATGATGTAATGGGACAGCCTAGTTTGGCAGCTGACTTATCTTTGGGTCCTGATATGCCAATGGAATGATTGATAGAGTGGGTTCTGAGTTATTACAGAGATGAGCCTTGCCCACAAGCTCAGGATTTAACTGGTCATCCATATTTGGGGTCAGGAAGGAATTTTCCCATAAGGCACATTAGCACTGGCTCTGGGTTTATTTTTCCTTCCTCATTCTATAGCACCAGTGTCCAATATTTTTTTCATACTTGCAAAAATTGTGGCAAATGTGCTAACATTTTCATCACATGAACAACAATAAAAAAAATTAACTGTGATTTTATAGAATATACAGGGGTCGAAAAATACACAATTTTTTGGAATTATTTATTGATAGAAATAATGAGAAACATGACATATCTTTTCATTAAGTAATGCAGGGAAATCAGGCATAAAATCAGTTAGACTACATCTCAACTCCGCCTCCAAATTTCCATCCAATATCTGCGACCTATATTTAGTTTTCACCATTTTTAGCACAGAAAAAGTTGATTTGCAGAGCCACGTTAAACCAAAAATTGAAAACAGTTTTGGAATAACTGTATTTAGAACCACAAACTCTTTTGATTTAAAATATGAGTCCACATCTTAACAATTGAATCATCTTTCAAATGTTGCATTCATTGAAATAAAATCACAGGTCTAGAAAAGGTGCCTCTCCAAAGAAAGAAGCCTGACAAGATCTCGAGATAGCTGAGAATTCTGGATGGATTTTGCCCACAGTGCAAGTGCATTTTGCAGCGTATGAGTCTACTATGCACCGTATAGGACCCAAGGACGAGCCTGTGATTGTTAAGGGTGGAGAGGTACTAAATTAAGGCAATGTGATTGTTTGTAGAAGTGTGTTTGCATGATACTAAATACAATCTAGGCACAAAAAAGTGTTCTGGGTGCACATTTATCCCCAAAGCCACTAGTAATTGCAAAGAGGTATAGGTTCTACCAAAGGAACCACGATGAAGGTGAATCAGTTGTACAGTTTGTAGCAGCTCTGAACAAGCTGGAGGCACACTGTGACTTCAAGACCTTGTTAGAGGAGATGCTGTGTGACAGGCTGGTTTGTGGCCTGCACAGTGAATCAACACAGAAACACCTATTGACTGAAGGTCAACTCACTTTGCAGAAGGCTGTTGAGGTTGCAGTCTCCATGGAATACATGACCCAAGACATGCAACAGATCGGGGTCGGTGTGCATAAAGTATCCCCACAACCTACCCACAGGGCACTGGGGAGACAGCAGTGTTTCCCATGTGGGAAGCAGGGTCATCTCACGTCGAAGTGCTCGTGTAAAGAACTATTGTGTCAACAATGTGGCAATAGAGGGCACATTGAATGTGCCTGCAAACTATAGAAGGATGAGCCAAACAGAAGAGGCAGACCTGAGAAAAATGAGCTGTTGGTTCTGCAGACTAAGAGGGAAATTCTTCATGCAGTAGAGCAGACCTCAGGTGATCACAGTGACACTCAGTTGGAAGATGAAGAGTCCCTCCACATTTTGTCTATAACAGCTGGTCCCCCATCAATTTTGTGTGACACGTGTATTGGAAGATATGGAAGGTAAACCTGTATGCATGGAATTGGACACTGGTGCTGCCATTTCATTAGTTACTAACATTGTGTATGAGAATGACTTTCGACTGCCACTTAAGATGACAACAGTTGTTTTGAAGTCATACACTGGGGAGACTGTTCCCCTGTTGGGTACTATTGATGTGAAGGTAGGGCTCATTGGACAGACTGCAAAGCTACCACTGTTTGTGGAGAAGGGTAATTACTCAGCCCTAATGGGAAGATCTTGGATCAGGAAAATCCAATTCAATTGGGCAGAGGTGTATAAATTGACTGAAGAAGAAATAAGTCTGGCAATGGTACTAATGAAGCATGCTGCTGTTTTTGGAGAAGACTTAGGCAGCATAAAGGGAATTTCAAAAGGGATAGCCGTGTTAGTCTAGTCCAGTAAAAAAACAACAAGGAGCTGTGTGGCACTTTAAGACTAACAGATTTATTTTTTGCATGAGCTTTCGTGGGAGAAGA
>ML682206.1:1414373-1558172 GCA_007922195.1 Podocnemis expansa | reverse complement strand
TCTTCTCCCACGAAAGCTCATGCAAAAAATAAATCTGTTAGTCTTAAAGCATGAAGGGAATCACCATGAAGTTAAATATTAAGCCTGATGGCCAGCCAAAATGTTTGAAGGACAGAATGGTGCCATTTGCCGTCTGACCTAAGGTAGAAGAAAACTTGGAGCAGCTAGTCAAGGAGGGAGTCTTAGTGCCAGTTACTCACAGCCAATGGGCGACACCCATCGTCCCAATAGTGAAGAAGAATGGTTTCATCTGTATTTTTGGATATTTCAAGGTCACTGTCAACCCAGTGTTATGTGCGGAGCAATATCTTCTTCCCCGCACTGAGGACATCTTTGCAGGTTTGGCTGGGGGACAAAAATTTTGCAAGATTGATTTGAGTCAAGTGTACTTACTGATGCATGTTGAGGAAAAATCTCAAAGATCTGTTGACAATAGTAACACATAACAGGTTGTACGGATACTGTCATTTACCTCTTGGAATTACTTTGGCCCCCAGCTTTGTTCCCAAGGACAATGGACCATATTTTGAGTGGCTTATCAGGAATACAGTGCTATGTGGTTGATATCCTGGTCAGTGGCAAAAATGAGGAGGAACACTTTATGAACTTGGAAGCTACTCTTCAAAGACTGGAAGAGTGTGGTCTACGTGTTAACAGAGACAAATGTAAATTTTTCCAGCCCTCGGCTGATTATTTAGAACATATAATTGATGCTGATGGTCTCCGTAAGTCTCCAGCCAAGGTTAAGGCTATCATGGATAATCCACTCCCTCAGAAAGTAAGCCAACTTCACTGTTTTTTAGGGTTATTGAACTATTATGGCAAGTTTATTCCACAGTTAGCGACACTCCTGAAACCCCTACATGAGCTTCTTGGGCCGAACAAGATCTGGAACTGGACTGAAGCCTGTGATGTTGCATTTAACAAAGCTAAATGCACTCTGATAAACTCTAGGGTTCTGACACATTTTGATCCATCTTTGCCCTACAGTTGGCCTGTGAAGCCTCCCCTTGTGGAGTTGGGCTGTATGGTCACATGTTATGCCTTCAGGTAAAGAGAGGCCTATGACTTTTGCTTCACGTACCCTGACCAAGGCAGAAACTAACTATTCCTATATTGGACGCAAAGCACTGGGCATTGTTATTGGCATTTGAAAATTTCACCAGTACCTATGGGGAAAGAAGTTCATGCTTCTCACCCACCGTCAACCACACACAGTCATCCTACCTTTGGCTGCTAGTCACATGCAATGATTGGCATTGATACTTTCTGGTTACACATATGAGATCGAGTATTAGCAATCCTCTTTGCACTGCAATGCTGATAGTCTTTCAAGGCTACCCTTACCAGTACCTCATCAAGATCAAGGTCAGGAAGGAGTCTTTTACTTCAAACAGGTGGAAAACACACCTGTCATGGCTACTCAAGTGAAGAAACCGACACACGTTGATCCAGTGCTTTCACAAGTTATGGATTTTGTGATGCATGGAACATTCTTACCTGACTCCGAGGTCTCACCTGACCTCCACCCCTAGATGTCTAGGAGCATGGAGTTATCAACCCAGTCTGGGTGTTTGTTGTGGGGTATGCATATCAGTATCCCACCTTCATTAAGACCACATTTGTCAGAACAGCTACATTCAAGTCACAGTGGCATAGTGTGCATGAAAGAAATTGCATGGAGCTATTTCTGGTGGCCGGGCTTGGGCAGAGCCATCGAAGAGACGGCTAGAGCTTGTACCTTATGCCAGAGCATCTGGAATGCACCTCAGTTGGCACCGCTTCACCCGTGAGATTGGCCTGAAAGGCCATGGCAACGTATTCATGCTGATTTTGCTGGCCAATTTGAAGGATGTATGTTTTTAATTGCTGCTGATGCCCATTCAAAATGGCCAGAAGTCTCTGTAATGTAGTTCACTTCTACGGAAAACACTATCCAGACCCTGCGTGGCATTTTTAGTTGTTATGGTCTTCCAGAACAGCTGATGAGTGACAATGGACCGCAGTTTGTTTCTCAGGATTTTGAACGTTTTGTGAAGGCCAATGGAATATATCACATCAGGTAAGCACCATATCATCCATCCACCAATAGACTCACTGAAAGGTTCATACAGGCTATGAAGCAAGCTCTAAAATCTGCTGAGGGACGTTTACCTCTTCAGAAGCATCTGGACAACTTCTTGTTATCCTACAGAAACACTCTGCAGGCTACGACTAAAGCATCTCCAGCTTTTTTTATGATGGGACTGCAGTTGCACTCTTGCTTTGATTTGTTGAAACCACAAGACATATGACAAGTGGTTCAATCCCAACAGCAGGACCAGGCCAGCTGACATTCACCAAGAACAAAGGACCTCTCCTTCATTATTGGACAGTCTGTCCTCACTCAAAACTATGCTGTGGGTGCTAAATGGGTTCCAGTAATGGTCATTGCCCAGACGGGCCTGTTTCTTACTCTGTCCAGACAGCAAGTAGCCTGGTTTGGCGATGGCATATAGATCAGTTGCTGCTCTGTCATACCCATCCAGAGGATGCATCTCCAATTGACGTAGCTTACTTCACCCTTATAGATGATATAACATCTGAGCATGAAACAACTGTTCATGTCTCTCCTGCTCCAGCCACCTCTGCAATGCCTTCAGCCTCCCTGGACCAACTGGACACAACATCCTCTCCAATTCTGGCTACTTTCCCAGTACCTGTAGTCATACCCCCACCAATACCACCTTGTGGTGTGGGCACACCAGAAGTTCGCCATAATCCACCTTGAGACAGAAGGCCTCCTAATCAGCTGGATCTTTAGCTAGTGGTGACCACCTCTTCACGGGGCAGATAATTCCCTGGGGGTTTGCCAGAGATGGGGCAGTCTACCCTCATCTACTAGTTCAGTTTTTATTCTGGGGGGACGGGGGACTTTTTCATTAGAGGGGGAGGAATATGTGGTGTTTTGGATTACCTAGGGTCATTGGGGTTGCCATAGTGACAAAGGGTACGGTTGTTTAGGTGCTGGGGAAACCTGTCTGTCTGGTTCCCTCTCTCTCTCAGTTCTCTTTCAATAAAGATTCCCTACACAACTCTGAATCTGCTGCCTATCATTATGGAATTATAATTCACCTAAAAATCTTGCACTAGCAAGGGACCCTGATCTGAAAGACATGTACCAGATATACACATAGACACATAAAGCCAGGGCAGTCCTACTCATTCTGAAAAGTGCCATTCCAATTTTAATTTGCATCTACATGGCCACCAGAGATGAAAGTCAGGGCCTGTGTGGATTAAAGCATAGATAAAATAACCCTACCCTAATCTTGCTAATAGTGGACTTGCGCCTACAGCTTTTTGATTCAATGGCAAAGACACTGCCAACAAAGCCCATCAGAACAAGGAATGAATGAAGGCAGGACTATGCGTATAATTGTAACATCGGCTAGTATAAATGGACTTGATGAGCTAATTTCAGGGTTTAATAGACCCACTGTGATGAACTTGGGCATCTAAGCTATCAGATATTATGTCTGAACTATTAAAATTGCCCACCAGCTGATTTTTGAGGGGCTTGTTTGACTATCTTACATTAATATAAAAGATTCGTTATAGAAAACAAGGGCCAGACCTTGAGCTGAGATCAATCCTCTTAATGACATGATGGGGCTGGAAAGCAGCCAGATTTCCCTAGCTGGAGATTGTTCCATGGGGAGGTTGACCAGCATCTGTGGGCAGGTGGAGTGCCCAGATGTGGGCATGTTTGAGGGCTAGGAAGGTGGGTTTCTGGAGCAGTGTACTTCACAGCTGATCTGCTGCTCCAGCCACCCCTCCCCCCCAGCTGTACTAGGCAAATTTCAGAGGAGACGAAGAGGGATTGTGCCCGTAGAAGCTTTTGTGATAAATGAATTTGTTGGTCTTTAAAAAGTACCACAGGGGCTCCTTTTTTGTTTTACTAGATGACTTGAGCATCTAGACTATTCATTTTTTAAAGGCACCCTAGGTTCATCTACACTGCACACAACTCTTGTGGCCATAAGTCTCAGAGTCAGGTCAACTGATCTGGGCTGATGTTAGTCTGGGCTCTGAGAGCTACCTGCCTCACTAGGTCTCACAGCCCAAGTGCCAACGTTTACAGTGCTATTGTGTGGGTCAAATCAGCTCAAGCTTGTAGACCTGGATTCAGAGTTTGTTGCAGGGTAGACACATCCTGTCTACAGGATGTATACAGCTCTATCAGTAGCATTGATAGAACTTTCTAAATTGCAAGTGGCAAAATTATTTAACTTTCTACATGCAGCAGATGGCTGCCTACTACACATGCACACAAACCACTCACTCAGGGCTAGGCTGGCACTTCACAATCTGCTCCAAATGAGCTGTAGTACAGACTTGTTTGCAGGACAGCAGCAGCAAATGTTGACAGGGGCCCTTGAATGCATGGACATGTTTATGGGCCACCATCTTCTCTGGCATGCCGTGCACCTCCAAAGCTAAAAGCATGACCTCCTACAGCACTAACTCTTTGTGGGGTAGGCTATGAAAGACTCATAACCTCTCTGGACTGGGCACAGAGAGGGACCTGTTAAATACTCACCAGTGAGTGACACATTTAATATTAGTAAGCTATGACAGTTTTTATGTCCTAGGCACAATGAGGTCAACTGATGGATGCTATGGGAATAAAATATATTCTAGTATTTTAAATTCCATTTAAAACATGCCAGCCTGCAACTAAGATAAGGTATGTTTGATGACCACTGAGTGTGGGAGAGTGTTGTAGATGTTCAAAGTCTTGGTTTTATCTTCAAAGAACTCCATGATGACCAGGGCCCAGGATATGTAAAAGATGGTCTAAAGCTTTGGATGAAGACCATGATCAACCAGAGAATGCCTCCGGCATAGTGGAACCCTCACCGATAAGAGTAAATTTTCATCTTTCCAGGAAGTAGAACTTCTGTGGGAGCAGCTCCCATGTGGTGGAGCTAACTGCCCCAGGAGACAAGGACCGTCACAAACCTACTCACTTTCTGCTCCAAGAGCAAGACTCCTTTCTTTGACCCTGCCTTCTTGGACATAAATGCATAGCAACAGGGATATTTGTTTAATAAACCCACCAAAATAAGACTATAACAGCTGCTTCCGCCTCTGGGGAGTGGATGAGAGAACGAATGTGTATGACCGTGCAGAGTCACGTTGCTTAATGCACACAGACACTATGGTAATGAACTTGGTATTAAAGCCTATATAGAATAGAAGAAGCAATTTTCAGGGCTGCTGAAAGTCCTGAGAAGACTCAGTTACAGAATTGCTCTGCTCCTTCTGCAGTAGTTTCATGCTTCACAACAGGGCCTATATCCTGTTAAGCCATGGCCAACTGTAATAAACACAACCATTAACCACATTTCAGAACAAATACATAATAATATGTGCTCTTTATATTTTTATCACCCCACAGGGAATTTGGCACGTAAATCTTATTTTCCCCCCATGACCCAAATAAATGTCCTGAAGTGGAAATAATATACTTCCTTTGCCTGAAATAACCACACTATTGTTCCAATGGGGATGTCAGTGCCATGCTTTTGAATCAACTGAACTCTGCAGAACTTCCCTTCATCTCTCTTTATATACAATGACCCACAAAACTGGGACTCGATCCATAGGTCTCCTTGAAGTCAGTAGAAAGTCCACCACAGTCTGCAACTCTTTGCCCTTCTCCCCCATCATCTCTTTATCGTAGGACCCTTGATCTGACAGGATGGACAGAGGGGAGGATCTCAAAGCACCAGTGAAAGCAATTACATTTTTTCTGTATTTTCTCTCATCTCTAGTTCCTTTTCTTCCCCTTTAATAATACAAGGAAATTAGATAACCAAACAACTCCCCTCCTCCGGGCCTTTATTACACACTTAAGATTAAGAATTTAAGTGCTCTGAAGTCAGGAAATTGGAGGCTTACATTTCCAAAGAAACCATATACTGACTGCAGTGCGCATATGGCCTATGCCATGATATCACCTACTGGTGCTGAACACACACACAGGCATAAGCAGACGTATGCCATTTTCCTGAGTTTCCATGAGAAGTTCGATGAGTGCATTTTCTGAAGTTTGTTTAAATTCTCAGCCTTAATGTTTCACTAACGTCATTTCTTGCACTTTACAGTAGCTTTGTTATTTGTTAGGCTGCAAGGCCCAGATCTTCAAAGATATGTAGGCACCTTGCTTTCACTGCTGTTCGGGCTCCGATTTTCAAAGGTATTTAGGTATCCAGTCCTGCCACTTCCATTGACTTCAGTGGCAGTTTTCACATGAGATTTGTGGTCTGGGTTCTTATTTTCCATGCCACTGGACACTGACTTTCCAGAGAGGGCCCATGACTGCATCATCTATGTGCTGTAGTGACATCTGCTGAGCTTTGAATGTAAGCACCTTCTTTAATTAAACTATTATAGGATACTTTGGTCTACTACTTGTCTCCTCCGCTGATGGGTGGGTCCAATGGCAATCAACAGATTCAATTCTACCCTGTGCTTCTTGTGAATCAATGGGAGTTGCAAGTTTGAACACAGAATTTGGTCCTGACTGGAGAGCTGCTGACCTGTAAGTGATCTACAGAATAAGATAAAGCTTTGTGCTGTGCAGGGACCGCAAACAGTGTTCATCTCATGTCTGGCCAGTCCTTACCTCTTTTTAATGGAAAGTTCATCATCACCATTCAGGTTCTATCACTCCAACAATGAAAACAGCTGCCCTTCACTTCTTCAGTGTGTGTCAATATTGTCCCTGCTGGGTCTCAGCCTCAGCATTCGATTGCATAAATTATTTATCACTAATTGGCCTGGATGCTTTGTGGGTGCCAATGAATCAATTGATGAATGAATATTTTCCATCAGGGTTCTCAGGATCCTCCAGAGAGACATGTAGCTGCAGCAACAACAATAACAACAGGCAAGGAAGGGCTCAAGGGGAGTTCAGAGGTGGAAGGTAAATCTTAAAGGAGTTCCCCATTGCAATACATCGGTGAACTAAGCTGGAAGAGGTATTATGTGAAAACACCACACTGGAACCCAACACAAAGCAAAACTTAACTGGCACACCCACACTTCCTTAATGTGCAAGCCAGCCTTGGAGATGACTTAAGCCAGCTTTGTCTACACACTATCTGCTTCCCTATCCCTTCCTCACCTTCCTTTCATAGGTTTACTACTATGGGCAGTACCTTTATGTCTCACTACCATCTCAACCTACTCCAGGATCACTGCTGTCCTCTCACACTTACAGTCTGTAGGTGGGACTGATCATTTCTGATAAAACTGAATGGACTTCTCTGCAGTATTTTCAAGGCATGGCCACTTTCTAGTCTTAGGCTTTGTCAATACACCAACACGCACCGGCTAATTTAAACTGGTTTAGTTAATGCAAACCCTTGTGTGGATGATCTTATTTTGATTGAAGAGCATCTTATCACAGTTTAGCTTAACTGTGTTCCTAAGTCATTTAAAAGAAACACAGAAAAGCTAGGCTAAGGTTAAAACGAGAGAATCAATATAGCATTTGGTATTTGTTTAACAACTCTGATTTCAAAAATCACACTTTAAGTAAAGGTGGCACAACTCTGTGTAGATGAGAACGTAAGTACTCAGACACCACAAGTTCAGGGTGCCATAAGGACTGGAATAGAATAGCATTAGAATAGACGTTTCTATTTTCTTATTCTGGAGTCTTTAGGGGGTTGCATGTAGATCCACCATCACTCCTGCCAATGGAAAAGAGCATCAACTAATTAGCTTCCTATCCATTTCCCACCTCTAGTTAGCGGCAGAAGGGTCCAGAGATCCCCTTTCAGTCCTGTTGCTGCTTATTTGAAAGTCAGTTCATCTGATATCATGGCCAGGTAAAACAGCTTGTGAAGGAGAAGCAGTGGAGCTGCAGAGATGTTTCTCACTCCTGCTACTCGATGGGAAAATAAACTACTGGCTCTGAAGAACTTTCACATGGATTAGAGGGATAAAGATAAATCTTTACTTATTAACCTGCTCAGATAGGGGATCAAGCCAACCAGCCATCCCTTGAAGCTCCAACCGCTAAAGATCCCTCTTCCTCCTTCCTCCTAAAAAACTCCAAGCTAAAGGAAACTGGTGTTCTAGGAACTTTGAGAGGCTATAGACTGGAGACTTGGTCCCAGTCAGTAAATATACATTTTTTTTTTTAAATGAATCCACCAGATTTTTAGGATCTGCATGGAGGACCTGCACCAAAGCCCATTGGAGTCAATGGAAAAATTTAACAAAAGCACAGAGGAATCACAGGCCCTTGAATGAGCTAAACTCCACCATGTTGCCTGATTGAAATGTCTCCCTGAAAGCTCTCTGACTGCATTTGAAAATGTCTATCCATCTGGATGATTCCTCTCTCTTGGTCTAGCTTCTCTGTCTCTCTTGGTACATACCAGCACCTCCTCATCAGTGGTCTGGGTCAATTGTTCCTGACACCAGACCAATCAGAGAGAAATCAGGGAGCAGCAGGAAAACATATCCTCGACTGCATTTGGAATTTAACCTGCAGGCCAACCTTAGAACACATTTAGTTCACGGAACAGCCTCATCCTGGAGAGGGCTGTAAAGGGGTGCAGGCCATGGAGAGCCCTCAGGATTGGTAAAATAGGAAAGGAACCATGTGATACATTAAGAAAAACAAATTTATTTATTGCAAGAGCTTTTGTGGAAGAAAATCCCACTTCATCAGACACTTTGAAAATGGAAGAAGTAATTGACGAAGTGGGACTCCTTGCTTATTTTGCTGAACTAAACTAACACAACTACCCCTTTGGAACTCAGGATTGGTGGAGTTCATTGACCTACAGCCATTTTAATCAGATCCACTGTGAAGAGCACTGCACACACCTGTATGAACAAAGCATCTGCTGAAGCGTTTACAATCCATGGACACAAGCACAGAGAGAGGAAATGATTTGTGCAAAGTCAGAGTTTGGACTAGAGTCTGTGGCCACTCTATGCCAGACCACAGCCCGGTCATTGAACCAGACTATCTATCTTCACGATTTCTATTTGAGTACATAATCCGGATTGCTACTGGAGTTCATGCACTTCAGGGAAAAGCAGATAGTATCTAACACAGGTAACACATCTCTCTCTCTCTGCTTCAGGCACACTCCAGATAGCTCAGAGGTGAGTGACTGCTTACTCTCTGTTCAGTGCCACTGATTTCCATGTGCCCTGAGATGCCCCAGGAAAGGCACAGGCCTGTCAGCTATGTGGGAGATTCTTCCTGCCACTGTCACAGGACTTCTTCAACAATCACATGGGGCTGCTCCGTGCTGATTTCCAACAGATGTTGCACTAATGAATAACAATGTAATCTCAGTTCCTTAATATAGGGCTGGATGTGATAAGTCTGAAATTGCTGTCATCATTGGTGCGAGGACAGTCTGGTCATTGTTCAGAACTGTCCTCTGGCAATTATGTGAAGGGGAATTTAAGTTTTTTCCATCCACTCCCACTCTCCATCTCCTGTCTCCCCCCCCCCCCCCCACCGCCATTGAAAATATTTGGACATATGTATTTTAAGGAGCTTCACAGCAGCTTCACACACATTTTGACAGAGGAAGCATGGATTGGAAATGAGGGAACCACACACAATTCAGCACGATTCACAGCAAATTCATGAATGGACCAAAAAAAGAGCCCAAGAGCCCTGATGCTGCAGCAGCTACCATGATAATTTGCAACGTATTTGGCCCTAGTATGGGGAGCCTCACAAGGATAAGGGTAAGTGGTGTGTGATACATCCAAACACATCAGTTTACAAATTGGAAAGAGAAATAGAGGAGTTCCAAACAGGCTAGCTCAACAGATGGGGATATGGTTTGATTTTGTTCGTTCGTATCCAGGCGGATCACTGAATCAGGTAACTGAAAGAGGAAGATCAGAGGCAGGACTAATCAATGGAATTACCACATGTCAGGAATGAACCTGGCCCAAATGAAAGATTTGCTCTACCAAGAATAACTCTTTGTCATTTACCAAGTTCCAAAGGGGCAGCCGTGTTAGTCTAGTCCAGCAAAACAATCGAGGGGTCCGGTGGCACTTAATAACTAATAAATTTATTTATCACATGAGCTTTTGTGGGGAAAAAACCCACTTCATCAGAGCATCTTCTTCGAAAGCATCTGACGAAGTGGGATTTTCTCCCATGAAAGCTCATGAGATAAATAAATTTGTTAGTCTTTAGGTACCACAGGACTCCTTACTTGTCTTTGTCATTTAGCCTCACTTCCTGAATACGTAGTTAGCTACAAAGAACTCTGAAGTCTACTGAGGGAAAGTGCTAAATAGGAAAGGGGCACTGCTCTTTATTAGCATGAACTGACCTGAACCGATCAAGCTTGTGAGGTACATACCATAATCCTGAGACCTCGAGGACTTAGCTATTCTCCATGGGTAGCTACACTCACTGCTGTAACCCCTCGTGGGGTCAGATCAGGGCGTGGCAGGGGTCTTTGCTCCACCACCCTCTGTTGGTCACCTCTTAGACCCCGTGATAGCCTGAGAGACAGCCCTCTTGCTGAGCCGTGTCCAGTCTGGAGGGACCCCTTGTGGGGTGAAAAAGTGCAACTAAAAAAGTTTTTTAAAAAAGTCCCAACACAAAAGATCTTTCTGCCCCCTCTTGGGTATTCCCAAGCCTGTCCTTTAGGCTCAACAGTTCTTACATTGTGCTTGTTTGCCCTCCCCTCTGCTCTGCAATCAGAGACCCTGTAGTGAGCCCGTAGGTCAGTGCTGCTGTTTCCTTTCTACCTCCAAGCCCAATGTACCACTTTCCTCTACCAATGCTTAACACAACCCCTCTCCTGGTTCCCTGGCCTATTACTTCTCCCTCGGCTCTGCCAGCTCCTTTCTCTTCTTCTGGAACACCCACCCTTCAGGACTGCATCTCTCCACCTTGCCCCTTTTTCTTATCAGAGGGACTAATCCCATCCCTGTGGCCATCTTCAGTTTGCCATCCCACAGCATGAGAACTCCCTGCCTCCTCTCTCCTGTGCCCTCCTCTGCCTGAATGCTCCACTCTATTTATGCCATAAACTCAGATCTCCTCACAGTGGGATTAGTCATTTTGACTATGTCTCCATATCACTTTCAGCTGGGGAGCAGCTGCCAGACTGATTCTGGCTTGCCTTAGAAAGCCAGTCAGCCTGTGACATCGCCCTCTGGCACATAAATCACTCGCTTCCATCCTCCCCGGTAGGGAAGTCTATTCAACTTTAATGGGGGATGCCTCTGATGGAAGAAGGCTATTTGGTACACTTAGTTTCTGGGAAATGGACATAATGTTCTTGGAAGAAAGCATTTAAGAAAATTAAGTATAGTCACCCTTTACATGAGCTTCTCCCACCTCTCACTGCAGTCTTGACCTGCACCAGGGAGCTGGCTGGGAATTTTTTGACAGCACTTTTTTGTTGGAAAATAGCCATTCATTGAAGCCATGACTGTTTGCGGGGAAAGCGTCTGGCTTGATGGATTCCTTTTTCAAACAAATTTCAAAAAGAAGTTTTGAGATTGTCAGACTCTTCCATTTTAACATTTCTTAAATGTAAAGTTTTGGGTTTTGGGTCAAAGTGCCTTTTGGTTAAGAAATGTAAATAATTTTTAGGGCTTTTTTTTAAAAAAAAAAAAAAGGTCAAAACCAAAATGAAATATTTTAAAACAATCTTAATGAAATGTTTCAATTGACCTGATCATTATTTATTTATTTATTTATTTATTATTACTATTTTATTTTCTGTTTTCAAAAGTTTTCTAGATTTTAATTTATTGGCCCAATTCACAGGGCAGGAAAATGTTGTGAAATCTTGGAAATTCTCACCAGATTGAAAAACTGTTTCCTACCCATCACTTTTACACGCTTGCTTTCCAAATCCTGCCCCACTGCTTCTCCTAGCTGTACCTTAACCCGGTGGTTCTCAACCTTTTTGGGGTCATAACATGCTTAGTAGTATGTCATGACCCTTCAGGACACACCAGCCCATCCACCCCAGGCCAAATCCAGCCATTTCTCCAGCTCTCCGCAACACACTTACCACTGTGCGGTGACACAGTAACGTGTCCCGACAGAGTGATTGAGAATAATTCCTTAACCCACAACACTTATTAACGTTCCAGTCCTGCATTCTCCACCCATTTCTGAAAAGTACCAGGATCTCAAGTTGCATTTTTGTTGGTCACAATATTTTTTTCAGTGAACTTTTCAATCAAAAATAAAATATTCACTTTCATTGAAAGTATCTGTTTTCTTAAAAATATATATATATATATTCTCCCATGAAAGCTCGTGCAATAAATAAATGTTAGTCTTTAAATGCCACAGGACTCCTTGTTTGTTTTACTGAACTAGACTAACACAGCCACTCCTTTGGAACTATTTCATTTGCGACTCAAGAAATCTTCACATGGAAGGTTCTAGAAGTGAGATGTCCGCATGTTAAATCCTTGCATCACATTACTTCCTAGGCTGTTTCCCCCTGCTCAGGTTGTGTTTGAGTTGTACCACAATGCAGTGTATTTTCTTGAAGCACTGGGGGGGCTCAGTAAAATGGCTTTGAAAACATTTGTTCCAGCATGCTGCATAAAATAAAGGAAAATGTTGTCCATGACTCTAGAAGATTTTTGGGGGGTTTAAGCACGGCTTTTAATCTAGAGCAGCCTCTTTCATCTCTTGTCACAGCTTTCCAAACAACTGAGGAAATTTTCTGGTCAGATAAGAGATCTCTGCCAGCTTTTCTTGAGTCTTGACTATTGCATGAACCATAGAGAGAACCAGAAATAATTTGTCTGTATTACAAATAGTCCCAAGCCACAAAATGCACATTCACAACACATCTAAATTTGAATCTGAGGTTTCAGTTTGTTCCATTATAAACCATTTACAAAATGGAATGTGGTTCTAGACTATACCACTGTTTGGGGCTTTGGGAGGAATGTGAGTTTAGTTTGGGACCGTATTTGATTTTCCTATGTTACCTGATGGTGTCAGAAGACTTGGAGATCAGGTTTGTTTTGAGTGAGTTCCCAGAACTTGGAATGCTTTTTTACAGAGAGCAGGTCTAAACATCCTGAGCTGATTGGATTTGCAAAATGGAGAACTGACACCCCTCAGAATAGTTCCCTTCCGTTGGGAATTTCAGGTATTGGTAGTGTTGGGATGTGGACACCTGTTGACTAGAAACTGAACCAAAACTGAGCAACTTTTTTCACTCAGGATAAAAAACAGTCATTAGACGAGAAAATAATCAGTAACTATTATGCTGGGTGAGTTTCAATTTATACTCAAATAGAAGTGAAAGAAGGTTCTGTATCTTCTTCCAAACTCCTGAGACCACTTTAATAATATCTTGTTTTTATAGGTCAACCTCACTTATTTGGGCTAAATGTCAGAGATGCTGGTCCAAGAGGAACCAATTCACAATTTGTCTATCGGGATAACATATCATCAAATCTTAACAGCAGAGAATAGCACCCACTTTCTACCAACACAAATGACAAATGTGTAGCAGGCTAACACAAAAAGAATGTCTAACTTATTCAGCATTACAAAGGCAGTTCAGTGGGTTTCATTATTATTACATAATCTGAGGGGCTGGGGAAATGCTAGGTGGGGTTTTTTAATTCTGTACTGAGCTGGACAACTAAATTCTCTTCTGAGTATATGATATATCTCCTCCTCTTTTTATAAGGCTCTGTTTGTCAGCAGCCACAGCAGACATCTCCATGACTAACCCCGCGGTCTTTGGGTCTGGAAACAGCACCGGTGAAGCAGATGGAAACTCAGTGGTAACTCAATCTAGCTCGCTCTGTGTAAAATGTAATACAAAGGAGGCCCAGGCCTGTGCCTGTGATTGTAAATTTTCTTTCTGCACCACGCCTAGTCTCCTGAATCTCTGGGCTGGTGCGTCCTCTCCCGCTGCCTGCTCAAGGATTTCAAGGAAGCCATCCTGGTTGGTCCTAAGGCAGATAGTCCAAATGGCAGGAGTGGCTGCCTGGCAGGAGATGGGGAAGAGTGTGAAAGAAAAACTAGTATGCAATTAAATGACTTTTGCCCAAATAAGATAATTGGATTGGTCTGGGGCAAGGGTCTGACCAGAGTCTGCTGTGTTCCATATGCACATATGTAGGGAGCAGTTTGGGAGGGAAGGTCACTTCCGTGGCACTGCTAATCACTAACTTGTGTGCAGCTAGGGAAATACCCAGCCTTTAATTGTGTGGAAGGGTGGGAGGGCGGCTTGTAACTAAAGGTTTTAATTGCAAAGAAATATAATGAAGTGAAAAGGTCTTTTCCCTTCTCCTCTTTGCTACGGTCTCATCCCGGGTGCTCAAAGGCAGTCACACACTAAAATGAGGCCTGGAAACAAGCTGAAGCGAATAAATACAGTGCCATCCATGGCCACCACCAGGACTGTGTGTCTCATATTCTTACTCTGGTGTTCCGCTCTTGACTTCCTTACTGAAAGCGCGTTAGTTCAGACCTTATTATTAACTCTGTGTGGCAGCAGCCTGCAGGAGAGGAAGGCAGAATACAGACTGGCCCCCCAGAGTTCTTCACTCTTGAAAAGTGTCAAAAGTGTCCTGCCATTTAGTATCAGGACGAGACACGAGGGTGAGGAAATTGAGAGAGTAGAGCATGAGTGTCTACAGATGTGCCCACAGTTCTGTTCCAAAATAAACTGTCTTTAAGTCTTGCAACTAGCTTGGGGTATGTGTAAGGCATGGCGAGGGGTGCTTACAGGAGAGGGGCCTGATGAAAAGGTGGAGAGAACCTGTGATGACAGGCAGGTGGCGACCACCCTCCCACAGGACACACTTGAGAAGCATGTAACAAGGCTTCCCTCCCCTTCTGAAGTATGCACTCAGGGGTACATTTTAATTAACACCATTATCCCAATTAATTTCATTCTCCTCTAGTTTACATCCGCCCATAGCTGGCCATGACAGCAGAACCTGAAAAATTTCTCAGCGATCTTCCTTCAGTCCCAGTAAGTCCTCAGAGTAGCTCATCTCGATTTCCTCCTAGCTCTCTCTGGTCCTATCTGGCTTTTAGCTCACACAACAAGTGAGTGAGTGGGTGCATTTCTTGGGTGTGGGTAGAGCTGGTTGAAACATTTCTGTTGACATGTTTTTTCGATGGAAAATTGAGTTTTTAACTAAACATTTTTCACAAGAAGTGTTTGCTTTCTGTGCAACATTTTGATTTCATATCAAATAAAGCCATATGTTCAAAATCCAAAATATTTCAATTCAGATATGCCTCATGGTCATGATGGCCTGATGTTCTCATTTTCCTCTATCACAAAGACTCCCCAGCCACAACACATCTCCCATAATGCACTATAAGCTAGGATTCCCTTGCTGCACTGCCTGCCCTCTCCAAGAAGGGACACTATGGTATATTATAAGGCACTTCAATCAAGAAGCTCAGCACATGGGAGACAACACAAGGCACTGTTGTAACATTCCCAGTTCAGGTTTTTGTTTGTTTTTTAACTTTTGCTGAAACTGGGAAAATGAAACATGTTCTGACTAGCTCCCCCTGTGGGGATTTTGGGGGTGGGGTGGAGGAATACATGGAGGGATCTATGTTTCACTAGAAAAAAAGGCCATTCTGAGTACACAGTGATGCAGCTTCTCAATGTCCATTTTGGTGGGTGGGGAATTCCACCACCGTAAGTTGTGTGTAGCTGGGAAGACTGTACACCTGAATTCATACATACAGGCCTAGGTTTTATAGTTCTCCCTGATGCCTTAGCAGGGCTATGCCGGTTTGAGTTATTCATCTGCAAGTTGATTGTGGGCTAGGAACTGAAACGCTCCAATCCAGTTCAGAAAGCCACTTGAATTTCCTTCTGAAAGCCTTGAGAGACCTGCAGAGTCCAACATGAGCATCTCTGGTGGGAAGAAAGGGAACAGAGCTGCCAAGTGGTCCATCATCTCTCCACCCTTTCTGAAGAGCTCTTCCACCCCAGCTGAGATATCACATGACAGTGGCAGCTGCACAGGGGTAGACCCTACTCCACCTGTTTGCAATGTCCTAGACCCCTTACTAGGACACTTAAACAGCTGTAACTGCAAGGGATGTGGGGGGACGGAAAGAATCTGATGCCCCAAGTAAGCTTTGTATTAAAATTGTCTGTGCTGCACTTTGCAGTAAGTACATGCACAAATAGCCATTTTAAAATGAGGTTTGAGCAAACTCTTTCTAACTGAATTGTTTCAGCAGAACTTTAGCTAGGGCTTCTCTGGTTACTTTCTACTCTTCAGATTCCCTCATTGTAAAAGCCATTCCTTAGTGTCTCTGATTTATGGTGCCTGAGAGCACACATCAGCTTAATTAGGAGAGCTGCTTTTAAGGAACATTATTTAAAGAGTCACTGATAGGAAAGTGGCTTCAGCCCCAAATTTGACCTGCGGGGCCATGAAATTGATATGATCAGGTAAGGAACATCCTCCAGATTGGAAATATCAGTTATCTTCAGTAAAATCACCAGCTGCAGGGAAAATTAAACAAAGCAGCAAATGCCCCTTCCAGACCTAAAGGGTTCAACTGCTGATGAGGGACTTTTATGCTTAGGTGAATTTCACTTTATGCCTCTATGCTAGCATGCCCAAAGATAATCAGCTCCTATAAATCAGGGTGGCTCCACTGACTTCAGTAGAACTATGGCAATTGACACCAGCTGAGAATCTGCCCCAAGATGCTTTCTAAATGTAATGTTGTGTTACCAGCCCCACAAAGGGCCAGAAGGGGTTAATGAGAACAACCTGGACTCTGTCAGGTTGCCCTGCTACACCTGCAGTAGGCAGAAGCCTGGTCAGGTGGTGGCTCATGAGGAAGAAGTGGATGAGCTCCAATGAAATAGCACTGGCTGGTGCTAGGGTGTGGAAGTGCTTTGTAGGCTGAGGAGCTTAAACAGACAGGAAAGAAGGCTGCTGGAGTGGGGGAAAGAAATAAAATGACTTCTGTTGAATCAGGGATTAGCTTCCTTGGGGGAAAGGAGAAAAGCCTCCTGCAAGGGACCTACCTGTGAGACAGAAAGTGCTAAGAAGCTCAGCAGTGAGCTTGGAGAAGAGGGTTAGGGCAAGAGAGGGAGAAGCTGATGTATCTGAAGGTTGTGAAGAGGCCATACCTCAGACAGTGGATGGCATGAGTGGCTGAAGGCTGTAGTAAGAGGTCTGCGTCATCAGGCATTACTGCTTATTAAAGGATCCCTGGACCAGACCCTAGTGGAGAGGCAGGATCTACACCCCCCCCCTTGGCCCACTGAGGAAAGCTGAGCAAAAATTGCCTAATAAAAGGCTAGAGCTATTGAAACTGCTTGTTAGCAGGAGTAAGGGTTAGTGACTACAGCATGGGATGGCAGGCTTTACTGAAGATTGATGAGCTACTTTTTTGTTGGACTTCTGGCTTATGCACAACAGAGATACCCCTGAAGAATGAGATTTACAATCCCAGAGAGTGAGAGTCAAGGCCAAAGAGTGAGACTTGCCAGGTGTTGTTAGCTCATTGCTTTAAAAAAAATTATCAAGGTTAAATACAAAAATGGGCTATTAATAGACAACTGAAAGACAGTCAAATGGTATTACCAGACTTTCACAAGCATGTAGGTTAATAACAGGATACAAATAGTTTTATCTTGTATAAGCATTACAAGTTTGTGTCTCTGTAATTGTACATGTGTTACATACACACTGTAGTCTAATAATACTGTTGCTTTGGGTAAAGGCATCATCTTAATTAATATTTAACCCTCATTAGGACAGACTGAAAACTATACAGAAAAGTTTGGTCCCAATAAAAATTAATTCACAAAAACAACTAAACCTTTCTGAAAGGACATTGCACATAGAATTTGACTGAGATTAGGAATAAATTACTGACCTAGCAAAAATAGTCAGCTAACAAATTATGCCTGAGGAGCCCGAGGGCTCCAAAGAGGATTAATAATAATAATAATAATAAATTAAACATATTCAACTTACTTTCTCAGTGAGAAGATGTGCCCGAGACCCACAAGGAATTTGGTGCTGTGAAGACATGGCTTTCTTTGTGCAGTGTATTTCGCTTTCCAGATGACAAGTCGCATCTTTTTCTCCTTGATGACCCCAGGATGGCTCCTGGCGACACAGTGTACATTTAAAAAAATAAAAAAACTTGCCTGCTGCACTGAAGGGCCATGAATTTGTCCAGTGTGGTTCAAATTTTGAACCATATTTCGCAGAACCCACAAACTTTTGATCAGGTCCTGCTTGTTTTTTGGATGAATTTGTATTTTCTTGACTGTCAGGTATCTCTCACACACACACTCGCAGCCCTCCCCCAGCGTAGTCACCGCTCGTGTGTGCGCCTGTAGAATGTGGCCTGTTGTCTCCATGGCTACCGCAGAGCACAGGCCTGGCCCTCATCCTTCCAGGCTCTAGGCCCCAGGCCTGAGGCCCTGGATGCGCTGCGCTCTCACTCAGAGGCTGAGTCGCAATATTTTAAAGCTTTATATATTTGCTGTCTCAAAATGAGCGTGATAAGCTCAGGAACGTGTGTGACGGTGGGCCAGCATGGTAACGAGTGAGTCTCACACCCAGCGAATGTGGCCAAGCCATGGGGCGAAGCAGACCACGGCAGGGCCCAAGTGGCTTCATTCAGAGGAGTGGAAAAAGAGAGCATACCGTGCCCCCGCAGAACGGAGACTGCTAGCTGGTGAGTCCCCCTGTTACCTGTTCCTTGAACTAGTCAAACTCTTTTCTCAATCCCCCCCCCCCCCAAATTCCCATGTCAAAAGTGGTTCTGTCAAAATCTATATTTTCCTGCAGTCAAGGGTCAATTTTGATGTTTTTCCTATTGTCTTATAAGAAAATTTTAAACAAATTCTTTTGAATTTCCATTTTGAAACAAAATGGGATTTTTTTATTTTATTTTACTTCATTTCCACATAAATTTCACCTCAGCTTTCTTTTCTGGATTTTTGAGACAACATGGCTGCCTTCTGCGCCTGTTGTTTTCCAGTCCACACTAGAGTTGGTTTTAACTCTTCTGAATTTTGAAACTTGGGTGCAATTAAATTCACAACTTGATTTAAAAACAACAAAAAACTTTTTTTTTAAACAAAATGTTTGCAGTTTCCCCCCTCCTTTCCAACCAATGGTAGTGCTGGCTAAAGTCGGTTGGTCAATTTTAATTTTTTTTCAATTGACCATTTCAAACTTCAATTTGGGAAGGCGTAGAGAACAGGGAACAAATGTTTGGGAGGGGAGGAAAGGCAATGTGTGATATTTATTTTTTTCTGCCCATCCAGCTCTCATGTTGAGTTGATTAAGGCTGTTTGGGGAGGAAGTGCTCTATATCAGTTTAATTTGTGTATCTAAGAAATTGCAGAGTTTTTGAATTGGGCAACACTTAAAAAAGCCTAAAAACTAACAAACAAATGAAATTTTGCTAGAGATGGAGTTGGTCATTTTTCCCCCCACCCATAGCTTCCATTCCATAAAAATCTGGTTTATTGGGTGAAGCCCCTTTCCATCACACCTGGCTTGGGCTTGCACATTCATTAAGCTTCAACACTTGAAGAGAAAAAGGGGACAGAGAGGAAGATGAGCTGTGCATTTATGTTCTAGTTATGTTGCTGCCTTCTCCTTGGGTTGAGGTACAGATTTAAAGAGAGGTGGGGAGCCTGTGTGTATAATGAAGAAAAAGACTGGAGTCCTTTACCTGTGAGTGCTCTTGCAGAAGCTGTGTGTGTAGGGGAGGGAGGAAAAACTGGGGTTAAAGAATTCACAATGATTGAACCTCCTGTTGCTAATAGAAAAGGAAGGATAGCTCAATGTTGCGAGACTAGCCTGTGACTTGGAAACATCTTAATTTCTTGTTCTGCCGCAGATTTCCCCTGAGACCCTGGACGAGTCCTGAGTCTCACTTGCTCATCTGTGAAATGGGGATAATATCACTTTTCTATTCCCCGGCATGTTGTGAGGATCAGTAGGTTAGATTGTGAAGTGCTCAGCTGCTTCCATGGTAGGGGTCTGAGAGAGATTGGTCAGAGCAGCTGAGAAAGAAACTAATTCTCTGGTGCCAATGTTCAAAAGCATTTGCTGGTTTTTATTGATTTATTTGGTGGCTCACTTGTGTGTTTTGCATATCTTGAGCCCAACGTTCAGATGTGCTGAGCACCTGTGACTTCCACTGTGAGCTGTAGGCACTCCTGACTGGTAATAAAAAGGCAGAACATGTATAAGGATGATGCACCCCAAAATGGAGGGCCTTGCGTTCAGGCTTGGGGAGGCCTGAAAGCCTGAAAAAACAGGTGGAAAATCCCAGAAGAAAAGGATATCTTGTGAGTGTCCCACAATCTCCTGCTTCTATCCTTGCTAGAAATGTATTAAGGAGCATGTTCCTGAGGTATTTGTGTGTTTAACAGAAGCTGTGAGGAGCGCTCTGGTATCCAGGAATGGTGCACAGTAGCCACTGGTGGCAGATGTGTAGCACCAACCTGATGTAGTCAGACACCTTTTCTTGTGAAAAATTTCACAGGAATAGTGTCTTTAAAACTTTTTCCCCCCTCAGAACTCAATTTTTTTCCCCCCTGTGTGTGTGGGGGGGGAGGTTGGTTGGTTGGTTTTTTTTGTTTTTGTCTCAACTATCACAACCAATATCCCAAACTTCTGGTTTAAAATTGAAAATTTCTTTAATCCACGACCAACCGGGGGGGGGGGCGACCATTTTTAACTAGTCATTCTGTCCCTTTAGGAAGTCATTTCAGGCAGGTGCTCTCCTCTTCCATTTCCCACCAGGCCAAGCCATTCTCAAAAGCCTCCTATAGCCAGAGTGACACACCTGTTACAAAACAAGGACGATTATTCTGCTTTCACATTTCAACACAACCCACTACGCTGTCTCTATTTTTAAACAGCTGATGAGTAAGCTGGCAGTGAAGCACTATGGGAAAAGAGATGCAAGTGGTGATGTGGAAGCCCATTACTGTTTTATGGAGGTCACCCTGATCTAATTACGCCACTGTTCCTCCCAGCCCCAGCCTGACCCCAGCTGATTCTGAAGCGGATTAACATGTCTTGGTCACTTGAGCGTGTGTTGTGTGTCTGCTCTGGCAGGGCAGCGGCTGAAGGTCTAGCCATATCTCAGTGTTATTTTGACCCCAGCCTTTTTTTCCCCCCATGCCAAGTCCTCCACAGACCTATTGAATGGGGGCTTTCATTTCAGTGACCTCTGGGCTGATTTGGAGCATGAAATATGGCTGCCCAGTGGTCAGAAGCAAAGAGATAAACTTCACTGAGGAGCCTTAACAGGCCAATGAGCCGTGACTAATGATGATTGTGGTTTGTCTTTCTGGAGTTAAAATTTATTGGGCTGCTGACCACTTAGTGCACTGCCTGGGGGATTAACCCTTTCAAGGCATAAGGCCATGCTCAGAATTTTCATTGGGCAGAGAGCTTCTTTCAAACACCCCCACCAAGAAGAGGTTGTCTCCATACCTCTGAGCCACTCCCGGGCCACCGCTTTCTCCATGCCTGTCATGGCTCCCCTCTCCTAATTCCGCTTAGCTCCTCTCTAGTGTGGGGCATGCTCATGTTTTCCATCCTTTTCCAAAGAGTGTCCCAGACTGGGTAGAGGCTTTTCCTCACAGCTGTAAACCTGCAGCAGATTCCTACCATTGCCATATCCCTAACAACCTCTTCTGTCTTTTCTTACAGTCAGAAGAGAAGGACAGTCTTGAAATGTAAATACTGAGTTGAGTTTGGCTGAAATGCCACTTACTCAGCTGCCACCATGGTATCCAAACACAATTAGGGATAGCACCATGGCACAGTTACCAAAAGTCAAAATGCTAGTGACCGTTTGACTCATCGGAGGTCTCTAAAGGCCCACAACTTGGAAGCTGATGCAGTGTAATTAACTTCACGCTTGTTTATTTGACAGTAGGTCTCTGGCATACCTACTCCCTTCCATCTGTTGGTGGGAGGAGAAGGAAAGGCATGACTTTGCACATCTATTAGGTCCATATATTTGGCTGCTTGGAAGTTTAGAGTTAGTTTTGGAGAAAGGCACCAGATAACTGTGATAGGGTAAAAGCTCCTTTATGTGTAAGAGCAAGGGAAAGACCTGATTAGTCAAATGGACTGTCAATCACACAGACTGGGAAGGGCTTCCTTTCCATGCAAAGGGTTCTGGGTACAAAAGTCTTCTATAAAGCTCTCCTAGCTTACCCCTGAGAATTAATTGTGGGAGGAGGAGTTGTGTGGATGAAGTTTTGTACATTGGAATCGTGTTCTTGTAGGTATTTGCTGTTGCTTTTCCTTTAAAAGAAATCTAGGAGTTTTTAAATTTCTCTGACCTGGCTCTTGTTGCTGTGCTCTGGAAATATCAGTGTCTGGGCTAGAGCTGCTCAAAGTGGTTTGAAATTTTGACAGTTAAAGTTGAAATTCAATATTAACAGACTCTTGTGAAAACATTGGGTTTTTTCAAACCTGATCTAACTGGAAACCCATTTTCTGCCCTAGAAGAAAAGGGTATCACCCAAAAGATGCATGGCTTATTTAAAATCAGACTTTTTTGGGGTGGGGGACCTCTGAAAAATCATCTTACTGGCCCTATCAAAAGTCCAAAAACTGGGCTTTATGAGATCCCATCATTCAAGGATAGTTGGGGCCAGTGCTGAAGAAATCTCCTAAACCTACTTTAATTACCCAAATCTGCCTTCAGGTACATAGCTGCAACTCCTATGCAGGTCACAGGCCAGACCTTGTGTGGGGGGTGGGAGAGAAGGTAGCCTTTTAGTCAGCAGATGCTCTACCTGAGTGTGACGGAGGACAGAATATCCCCCATGGCTACTGGGGGAATGTGGTGTCTTGGCTGGTATGCAGAACATACAAGGAAGCACTTTGTCACAGCATTGATCCACTATAAACCAGCTCCTGCAGTTCCTATGAAAACAAACCCAGAGTTATCTCATCACTGCTTTGTCCCTCAGTTTCCCCACCTAAAAATTGGGGATAATATTGTTCTAGTTTGTAAAATGTATTGAGATATAGGGATGAAAAATATAAAATAAGTAGAACTGGGAAGAGAGGGCTTAGGTTTTTATCGCATGCCTTCACTGAAAACTGCTGACCCTCTCAGCCTTTTTGAGAAATGCCTACACAACCTCCATCCTGTATGTGGTCGCACCTTCCCAGGAAGGATCTATGAATTCTCATGCATTAACAGTATGTTGCTCCCTCAGGTCTGGTCTACGCTACAGAGTTACGTCAGTGAAAGTCGGCTTATGTTGACCTAACTCCGTAGTGTCTACACTAACGTTTGCCGCCACTGACATAACTCTACCTCACCAAAAGGGTAATAGAGTCAATGATGATGTAGTTAGGTCCTTGTAGTGTCAATGCAGGCAGTGTGTTGCTTACATGGACTGCCGCTGGCTTTCAGAAGACATCCCACAATGCTCCACACTGCCAGTAGAATTGGTACAGGCACTTCTGAGGAGGGTGAACACTGCCAACGCAAGGAGCAAAGCGTAGACGTGCACAAGCAAAGACATTATTGTGACCGCTATGTGCAGATGTAAGTTAAGGTCATTTAATTTTGTTGTGTAGACACTTCGTTAGATTCCCCTGGAGCCTACGGGATAGGAACTGGGCTCCCCTTGAAACATCAACTGCTGCTTTTCCCTAGCGTAGTCAGCAGGGGGCATCCTTTGAGCCTCTCTTCTCCTCTCTCACCAGGACAGAGGGTGCCTGCAAGGGTCACCAGAGTCTGGGAAAGATGGTAGAGAGCAAACACTATTTCCAAATGTGTGTTGGGGGAATAGAGATCACTATAATGGCTATGAACTTTTGGGATGGTGATGTTCTTTTTAGTGTCGTCATCTTACCAGTTATATATTTATATTTATACATACAATTTTTAGTACACTAGTAAATTTTGTCAGGGATGGCTATTTAGGTAAATTACCTTAAAAAAAAAACACCAAACTTGACATCAGAAAGGTTTCAAAGAGCTATTAACCTCCCTGACTGTGAGATGGACATCTGGAGTTCAGAATTCTTCCCTTAGAGAAAAAGATGTGTGTGTTAGGAAGTACCTTGGTCGGAGAACTCCCAGTTTTTTTTTCTGGTGTCAGAGCTATTTTTACATGGCAAATGCCAGCTAGCAGGCCACGTAGGCTGACTGACAGGGACTCAGTGCTCTGCAGGTAGGGGGAAGCATATGGACTGTGGATTTGACTGATTTGCTGCAGGTTTCGGTATTTAGGGCTGCAGTTTGTTTGCAGGGGGAGATGTTGAATGGGAATGCAGGCTGCACCGACTTGCAGCAGCAGGCTGCAAGGAGATGAAAAAAATACCCAGGGATTCGTGTGGCACTTAAAGACTAACAGATTTATTTTTCGCATCAGCTTTCGTGGGAGCAAATCCCACTTCGTCAGATGCTTCGAAGATGGGTGAACTTACAGAATGGAATGAAAATAAATGCAAGGGGGTGTAAAACATAGGATCAGGTCATGCTATCCCTTTGGAAATTGCAAGGAGATGGCACTGTAATTCAAATGCTGATTCCAGTTTCCTGTTAGCCCACATTCTTATGATTTTGGTGGTCTTTGTAGTGATGGTTGACAAGCATCTGGGGCTCCGGGATTGCTTCTCCCCTGCACTGCAGCTCTAGTATGCAGATGTCACCACTGTGGTTTGCTGTGTAAGTGAAGTTATGGTAACCCCTTTATCCTGGGTGATCAGCATCTTAGTTAGCCTAAGTCTGGTGTGAGCAGCCATACTGTAAAGCCATATGTAAGTTATTAGGTATGTTTAGCACAATAAAGTGCAGGTGTCAGCTGACTGGAGCTCATAGGTTGGGCCGGAGGGCTACAAATAACTGTGGTGTGGGTGCTTAGCACAAAAAGTGACTTAACCTGTGTCCCTCATTGCAAAGTGGCTGAGTTACCAGCCTCAGGGAGTGTAGGTTAGCTTTGTGCCAGCTAGCCTGAGATTAAAGCACTGTTACACTTGGACGAGAGGGTCTTGTGTGTGGGCAGAACAAAGAGCCCAGCTTAATTCTGCAGGGAGGCTATAGGAAAGAACCAGACCCTGTCCAGCATTTGAATAGTGCAGAACTTCATCTGAAATATTTTTCCAGTGCAGCAACAGATTTTTTTTCCTCTCCAAATTTTCTCAAACATTGTGCTAAGTCCTTGTAGGAAAATGGCAAGTATGTTCCCTGAAAAATCTTCAAAAGACTTTTTTTTTAAAAATTGTGGCTATTTTCTGGACTCTTTTGGGGTACAAGAAATCCAGATCCTGAAGTTTTACTCACTTCCATCAAAAAGTTTGGGTTTTGTTCTCGTGTTTTTGAAAAATGGATAATTTTGGAATGTCACAACTTTCTTGCCAAAATATGCTCTTCTGTAAAGAGATCACTTTTGACTGAAAACAAATTTTGAATAAAAAAGTTCAACCAACTCTACTAGTATTAGTATTTAAAAGCTCCGAAGGGGCAGCAGTGTTAGTCTGGTTCAGTAGAACAAACAAGGAGTCCTGTGGCACTTAAAGATTAGCAAATTTATTTATTTGCCTGTGTTTTCATGGGAGAAAATCCCACTTTGTCAGATGCTTTGAAGATCTGGGAATTTACAGAATGGGAGGAAAATAAATGCAGGGGAGTGTAAGTATTTGAAACTTCCAAATTGTGGTGCTTACTACAAATGATGTTTGATTTCCTTGGAATTCTAAGTGAGGACTTTTCTTCAGAATACTAGGGTGAAATATTCACAGAAACATTCTGAAATTGTCTTTCTTGTGTTGTGTTGAACACTTGCAATTGGGCTCTTTGCAGGAAAGCCCTCTGCAATGAAAATAAGCCTACTCCTGATCTGATTGTTTTCTCTTGTGAAAATATGGCATGCTTGGATTTTGCACTTTTTCACTGTCAAATCATCATCTTTGTAACACTTCACACAAAACTGGCTGAAAAACAGGGAGGAGAATTGTGAATGTTCTAAAACCTCATTTTTTTGTCAACCTCAATTTCATTAAAATCTAAAGAGAAAACTTCACCTATTCTGTAGTCGGTAGGGAACGAGACAATTTTCTAACATTTTTATTAATAAAAATTGCAACAATTTTCATCTAAACTTATAAAAAGAACATGACAAAAATAGACCAAAAAAATTCCCCACAGTCATGCACAATGGTGCCCTATCCATTTTCCTGACTGTTCCTCTCATCAGTCAGCTGTCTCCTATATTGCAGGTCTTGTCTGATCTCTCAGACCTTCCTTAGAATGTTATCACTATATAGTATCCAAGCAGGAGATACAAAAACACAACTCTGCCTTTCTTTTTCCAGGTGGAGGACCACCCACAAAAAGGGCATGTGGTACAAATTCCAGCCAACCTGCTAACTGACTCTTCTCCTAGACAGCTAGGTGAGGAAGGGATAGGAAGAGATGCAGAGGGAGGAGAGGGGGTTGGGGAGAAAGAAAGAGCTTGAGGAGTAAATGTATACACACAGAGGGGAGAGGCAGTGTGGGATGAAGAGCGGAGAGATGGGGGGGGTGGAGTAATGTGGAAGAAAGAGGAAACCAGAAGAGAAAGTGAACTCCCTGTTTCCCATTGTGGAGCGAGGCCTTTAAGTCTCCAATCTCCAGCAGCAGTGATTAGCCAAGACATAATCCAGCCTTAGCTAGGCTGATACAGGGTGAGAGGTCACCAGTACTCTGATAAAAGAAAGTATCTAAAAACTCGGGGGGGGGGGGGGGAAGGATGTTGAAGGATGATGGAACTGTAGCAGAGAGAAGATCTTCAAGCAAACAAACTGCAGCCCAACTCCACAGATGTACCCTGCAACCATACAGCTATATGGATCTCCAGCTCAGCATTGCCTTGATCTTCTAACACATGCCCCTTTGTTCCTACTTTTACAGATGAGATTATTGCATGTAAATGAGAGAGGGCAGCCCCAGCCACTGCACTGCTCTTTCTTTGGTGTTCTAGCAGTCATGCTCTGTGTTTAACAAGGGAAGCTGTGGTTGGAAGAGTTTGTGCAGTCTGAGTGTTTGAAGTTATGTCAGTACAAACAGCATTGAACCTGCTGTCAATTAGCCCTAATGGATGAGAGGGTGCTGATTGGCTTGGGAGAGGGTTGGAATTCCCTTGCCGAGCCTTGTAAAAGAGTTTAAAGGAAGGCGGAGATGTATAACCAAACCAGAACTGTCATGGAATAGGGGTAGGAAAAGAACAGTCACAGTAGATAAAGTTATTAACCCCTTGAATGCTTATTTCCAGTGACCTGAGGACTTCATTGGAAAAAATAATGCCCAACCATCATGTTGGGACCAAGAAGCAATCAAGCTGGGAATTTCCAAAGACCTTAATGTTTGAATTCCAGTGAAGAAATCCATTAACCTCATTTGAAAATTCCAGACCTCATATTTTGGGGGTTTGAGCGAGTTTAGCTAATGTCTCAAAACATCCCCATTCTCTTCTCGCTTTGGCATTTTAAGGTTATAGTCAGTCCCAGAAAAACTCCCACAGCTGTGGGCTAATGGCAGTGTTACAAAATCTGCAGCTCAGTTTTGCAACTTCATTTGGTACTTCAGATAAATATCTGTGTCTGTGAGAGAATTACAGGGAGTGCTGGTGAAAGGTTCTCGATTTATAACCTTGGAGGGTAACTTTTTTTAAGCCACACAGCAGATAAAGCTGAGGGAAGTGCACCCCATACATTGCCACCTGCTCATTTGTTCCATGTTAAAGATATCACTTTTAGGAGAGAGGGGGAGTTTAGTCTGTATAGATCAGTCAGTTCTTGGCTTCTCCACATGCTCTTAGCGGGGGAAACTGATGTCGACTGTGGTGGCACATTTTGGGTTAAGGGTGCTTGGCAACAGCTCAAGAAAACAACCAAGTCACCTTTGGAAGGTTGTCTGGTAGTCTTAGTGAAGTAATAACTTTCATTCTCTAATAGGTTTAGAGATGAAGCAGTGTGCCCTTGAGATTTAAGGCATCATGGCCCATTGCTAGACCCCTGAGCTGCCCAGTTTTCTACCATCCTGTCTGCTCAGTGCTTATCTGAACTCAAACTATAAAGTTCATTCATGCCTATCAATTACTGGGGGGCTATCTCTGGGAACTGGAGGAAGTTCTGAAATTGGGAGGAACATCAAGTAACTTGTGGAGGCTGTTAAGGTGATTGGAAGAAGTGGATGATGGCCAACAAGATCCATAACCACAATTTCCAAGGACAACATGGCAAGCTGGAGTTTGCCATAGTGGGAAAGAACTCCCCAAAAGAGCCACTAGGGCTCACTGAAGTGGGAGTAATGTGGTTACTGTATTTGAAGAAAGGGGCGATTGTGAGGAGGTTGCTCTTCAGAGTACCTCTGCAGGGGCTCCCTGACTGGGTAGTGGATCTGGCAGTGGGGAGGGATGGGTGTCTGGAGATAGGTGTCCTGGGAAATCTGTTAGTACATTCTGCCAACTGTTCAGTTCAATGGCCTCCTGATCATCCTAGCCATCCTCATTTTTTGTTCCTCAGAGACAGCAACTCTAGACTGGCATCCCACAGCTCTGTATAGCCATTGACCAAATCCTTTTGCCTGACAGGAGTGGGCAGCAGATGCTGGGATGCCTGTGGTTCTGAGACAACACTAGATGCCCCACAACAACTCCTTTGCTGCTTGTTGGTGGGAGGCAGGGTCCATGCACCTTAACTGTTCCCAGGCACCCCTACGTACAGCCTTTCTACCTAGGCTGTGCAGAAGCATGAGGCATTCGGTCTTAGCACATAGTCTGAAAATCCCAGGTTGGCGATATTTTCTCTTCAGTATCTCTGTAACATTGTAACTTAACTGTTAATACAGCTGGAGTTTGGTTTGTGTTGGGTCCCCAGAGGGTTCTTGGGACAGGATTGCGTCAAAAGACCGGAGCATTTATTTAAGATGATTGAGGCCTGTGTTAAATGCCCATGGAAGCACGTGCTCATTATACACAGAGCACCGAGAATTCTGTGTTATGGTCGCTGCTGGTGTCACTGCAGAACTGAGCCAAGAACCCACTGAATGGCGACGATTTTCATTGTGTTTGCAATTTGGGATTGCTTTGCTTACACCTGACTCTTCTGTATTCAGAGGATCCAATCCTGCTGCCACGAGTAAAGTCAAAGGCATGCCTCAGTGAATAGGAAATGGATTGGGTTCCGAGTTAGCTACAGATACTTCTGTGAAAGGCAGTTGGTAAAGAATGAAGCCTACATTAATTTGCAATTAATTGTTTTAGACTCTCTAGTACTTGGTTATCTTATGAGTGTTGTGAGGCATCACTAAGGACCAGTACTTTGAGATCTGCACACACAAAGCTGTGCAAGTGCAAATGATTTTGATTAGATTATTAAAGTGAAATATTGATAACAGCCTCTGCAACTGAATTCGAGCTTGTCTTAGCCTTTCTTGTCAGGAAGACTACATCAACACAAGGGTTAAGGTCTAGGGACTTGATATGCATTGAATAGAAGAGCACCAGGGACTTCACTAAGGATGAACTGCCTGTGTTAGAAGCAGAGGTTTAGGGTTAAGGAGGAAGGCCTCTTTGATGTTCTTCATGCCAGCAGTAAGTGTGCATACAGAGACATAACTAAGTTCCATAAGAAAGGACCCCCTTTCCCTGCCCCCATCTTTTCTGATCAGGGAGAGTAAGTGAAATGGAGAATTTCTCCCAGCATCAATCCATTGCAGGCTCTTAAATGGTGAGAGGAGAACTTGCAATACACAGGTTCTTGATCTTAAAGTGAGGAGAGGATGCTTTGGTGGGGGAATCATCTCCTTTGACTTGGTGTTGATAACACACAGGGTCAGAATCAGAGCATAGGTCTACATTTGTTCCTCTTTTATGCAAACTAATTTTCCTCTCCCTGCTCCTTTCTAGCCTGTAAACATATAATCAGGGGCTGTGATAAGAGCTCATAGACTTAGACTCATGGACTCTACGGTCAGAAGGGACCAAAATGATCATCTTGTCTGACCTCCTGCACAATGCAGGCCACAGAACCTCACCTACCTGCTGCTGTTATTAACTGCTAACCTAGGACTGAGTTATTAAAGTCCTCAAATCATGGTGTAAAGACTTTTTAATGTACAGAGAATCCACCAGCAGGTGAGCAGTGCTGCCTGGGAAAAGAGGAAGGTGAACAACCTTCAGAACCCTTGCCAATCTGCTCTGAGGGAAAATTGCTTCCTGAGCCCAATACAGTGAACACCTTGAGCATGTGAGAAAGATTCACCAGCCAGACATCAAAGAAAGAATTCTCTGTAATTACTCAGAACCCCTCTGCCCCCATCTAATGTACCATGACAGGCTATTGGTATCTCTACCACCAATGTTGAGTCAATTGCCAAAGGTCAAGGGCAGCTGTTATAAAGCCAAGAAGGGTCAGGTCTGGTCAGCACTTGGGCTTATGCCATGGCAAGGCCAATGATGGTTGGATGCCACTTGGATGCTCCAAGGTGCTGTAGGAAACAAGTGAGTCAGCAGGTGACACTTTTTCTCCCTGGGTATGGCTAGAAGTGATGGCCTTGCATAGTTTTAGGAGTTCTTCATTTGGGAGATGAAGTCTTCTTGACTTAATGTTGCACAGTAGGCCTTACCATTGCATTTCTGTTGCTAACTCAGATTTGATGTATCAGCCAGTTTCCGGCAAAGGTTATTACATTTTTGTCTGCCTAAATTTCCCCAGTGAATTCAATTGGATACTGAATTCTTCACTTCCTGTCAGAGCTTTTGGCAGCATTTCTGTGCTCTGTCTATCAAGCTGTTGCATTTCTACCCCAGAGCTGACTGCATTTCATTGGTCCCAGAAGCGATAACTGATTTGCAATGAAATTTGTATATAAAAATTTGAGATAGTATAATAATATGGGGCTATAAAACTCCTTATTAAACAAATCTGGTTTGCCTTTCTAGCTGTCTTCAGCAAAGGACGTTTCTTCCTTTACAAATGCTGTGTCTAGAAATACAATCCCAAGCAGTTCTAGATAAGAAAAATAGGAGGTATGTCTTAAATATTTCTGTTCCTTCAAAGTTCATAAATCTGTTGGTTTAAAACTGTCAACAGGAGAGAGAAAATATGAGCTAGAGACATGGTTATCGCAAGTAAAGGAATTTCCTCAAAAGTGAGAGCAGGGCTGTAAGTACAGGCAAGGGGGGTGATGGGGAAATCCCCACATGAAGTGCTGTAAATCAGTGTGAACCTGATGCGAAGACCATAGAAATCAATGGGCATTTTTCCAGTGACTTCAAGTGGACTTTGGACCAGGTCCAATGGGAGGTGGAGCTAGTCAGGAAATTATATTCTCCCCTGGAAATATTTAATGAAAACAATCCTTCAGTCTTCAAAATTTGCCATCTTTTTGCAGGGAAACTTTTGGGCCACCCAAATCCAAAATGGTGCCAATTTTGGTTGTCCAGATCAATCAACTTTTCCATTTAGGTTTTATTTTTAAAGAGAAACTCCCCCATATGCCTTGATAGAAAACATTTTTTACAAAAATTCCTGTTACGTTCAAAAGCTGGTTTTGGTTTTCCATCAGAAAAAATGTTTCCACAAATAAATGTTGATCAGCTCTACTATGAAGCTACAAAATCATAAGAGAAGGGCACTGATATCCTGGTCATTTCTATCCTGAGACTCCTCTACTTGGGTAACATCTATAATAGGGGGTCTTAATCTTTATCAGCCAGGACCCAGATAAATCTTGGGAGTCAGCTTCGTGACCCATGGTTCAGTTTTGAATTAATAATGTATTTCCTTTTTCAATTTATTAAAAAGGATTATGGTGACTCATCCTAAAACTGCATGGCGACCAGTTTTTGGGTCGTAACTCATAGGTTAAGCAGCCCTGCTCTATAAGGTGACTGCGATGCAAGCGCTGAATAATAGGCAGGATATAATTTTACTGCCTCAGGAGTAGACCAGAACTAAATTGACAACCATAGTCTCGTCCCTGATCTTCCCTTGCCCCCCCCAGCTCTAGGAAAAGTGGCCTCTGTGCGAGGCCTACACCTGGAACAGATTGCTTCTCACTGTGGACTGGCTGAGCTGTGCTTCTGGCCAAGGATATGCACAATCCACGGCTCCAGAGGCTATTCTACCCCACCACAGTACTGCACTGAGACAGAGCTATCAAAGATCATTATCTCGGCCTAAGCCAGGGGTCTCAAACATGCAGCCCCTAAAGCTATTTCCTGTGGCCCGCAAAGACACTATTGTTACCGATATCTGAAATATCATTGTATGAAAAGGTTTTAGTGGTGCAGCCCTTCACTAGTCCTTATGTGGCCCTCACCATGATTTGAGTTTGAGATCCCTGGCCTAAGCAAGTCAATGTATATGTCCAGCCCTACAGGCTCCTCAGCACCTTTGACAATCAGATCCATTGTTCCCAAAACTGAGTGCTCAAAGCAAGTGGCCACTCTTGAAAATGCTTGTTTTAGTTGCTAAATCTTTGTTGCCAGTCCAACCAACCAACACAAGGTTGATGTGGACCAGAGAGACCGAACTGTCATTCCTTCAGGAATGATCTGCCTCTGTTCTGGGGATAAATAGACAGCTTGAGTTCCCAGGGGTGTCAGGCAAGCCCTAAGTTCCCCGAAAGCATATTCAAACAAACATTTTTACACTATGTCCAAAGGGATAACCATGTTAGTCTAGTTCAGCAAAACAAACAAGGAGTACTGTGGCACTTTTAAAGACTAAAAAATTTATTTATTGTGTTGATTTCTCTTCCACAAAAGCTAAGGTGATAAATAAATTTGTTAGTCTTTAAAAGTGTCCCAGGACTCTTTGTTTATTTTTACACTAGATAAAGAAAGAAGAATCAGATTGGTGGGTCAAATTCCTTCCTGGCATAAATCAGTGGAACTGGCTGAGAGATTAATGTGGTACAATATTTAAAAGTTGTTCTTCAATAAGTTCCATCTCTCTTTCCCCCCCGTTATCCCATTCTAGCTGAAGCTGCCACCCTGCACAATACCACATTCCCACTGCTCTCCAAGTCCTCCCTCCCTTTCCCACAATAACCTGAACATGTGCAGTCTGATCTGCATGGCTGTGTTTCGTGGGGAAGAAGTCACTTGCTTAATATAAGAATGTTTACATTCAAATATAAGTGCTATTACACCAGCCTATATAATAGGTCTCTCTGTATATGTTTTCAAGTACTTAGGACTGTTTTTTTGAAAGCCATTATGCTCATGTGACTTTCCTCAAAGCCTTTTGCAGAGATTTTGTTTTGACAGGAGGGCATTAAGGGGGTGAAACTGATAGCGTAAGTACCACTTATGGACTTTGATCAGCTTGAGTCATAATTCTCCTGGAGAAAGTCTTGTATATATTAGAGGAGGAAATTAATTTTATTGCCGCTGAGGCTTTTTCCTGGTAATGTCCCAGCACTTTTTTTTCCTTCACAAACTCTTGTGTGCAGAGCTGAAGTACAGCTAAACGACCAGCTTATTCCACTTTAAACACATCCTCTTCACTCTGAGAACAGCATCTGTAAAGAGCTTGGTGCAGCCCCGTGCTGGATTTCAAACTCTGGAAGGATGGTTTGCTCAAACTCTGAGCAATGGAGGATATTTGCAACCAGCTTTTTCAGTCCCCAGGTTTAGGTAAATAAAGTGGGGTGAGCTACAGCAAAAAGATGTATAGTTTGAGGATTCTCCCTAAATTCTTGGAGATAAGCAAGTAATGTGAGCCAGCAAGCAGATAGCTGAGAAGCTTCATGTAGGCTGCTTGATTCTTCGGCTAATGGCTGGAAGAAAGCTACCTGAGACTGGGCCAAGTATTGCATGATCAATCATATTTCAACACTGAGGCGCAGGGGGTATGATAAACTCTGCCACCCTCCCACCCAAGACACTGTGGGGGGAGAAACAAAATTGAATTGTGCCATAGACTTTTGGGTGACTAGATCTCTTCTCTCAACTGTCCATAAATCATGTGGCTTAGGTACTACAACACTGTATAGTCTTTGCCTGTCTGGCACACAGGCAGATGGTTGGGATTCATTTGTTTGCCAAATGTTGCATTTGGCAAAGAGTATGGGGATGCTTAAAGACCAGCATAAATTGGTGCAATTTCACAGACTTTGCTTTTGCCAAATCTGAGTCAGGATGCAAGTTAGAAAAAAAAGAACACTGTATTTAGCACTTAATAAAGTTTTTTTTAAAAAAAAATCTATGTGCTGTCCTAACAAAAGGGATATTGAGAGTGACAACTCAGCCAATGAAGTCAATATAAAAGCACTGCAACAGCAGAACTAACTTTCAAACACTGAATATGAGAGTTGGTCCAAAAGCAAAGCAGAAGTTGAGATTTTCTTTAAACACTGGGGTTTTGGTTGAAATTTTAATTTCAGAATGTTGCATCCAGGGTGTTTGAATGTACTTTAAGGACATGACACCATTACACCTCATCTTCTGGGAACAGATTAGCCACTGGTGGCTGTGTTATATCCCATGGCAACAGTTCATCAGCAGGTAAATTTTGGTTAGTGATGCAGAGCTCCACAACTGGCAAATAACTAATCTTCTTCCATGAAAAGCCCTGGGCTTCAGGACCACAGCTCTGTTCTTTCTCCTGTAATTTTGTGTTAACCAGCCCAGCTTCCTTCTGAGTGAGGAAGAGGACAAATCTGTCTTAAGATAGCCATTCACTGGGATCCCAAGCACTTGTTAAGTTTCAAACACTGATTGATTTGCTGTTACAGTGTGCCCTGATCCTATGGCTTACACCCCCTTGCATTTATTTTCCTCCGTTTCCGTAAGTTCCCCCCATCTTCAAAGCATCTGACAAAATGGGATTTTCTCCCACAGGAGCTTATGCAATGAATAAATTTGTTAGTCTTTAAAAGTGCCACCAGATTCCATGGCTTAGTTTGGACTAACTTAGCCCATAGCCACGCTAGACTTTCCCTAGTTTGAACTTGTTAGTACTGGTGCTTAGTCTGGACTTAAGTGCTAGGTGCGATGTAGCCACAGACTAACACTTAAGTTGAACTAACCACACGTTAGTTCGAACTAGAATGCGCAGTTAGTTCAAATGTAGAAGCATGAAGTTAGTTCGCATTTATCCGGAGGTTAGTTTGAACTCACCCTCAAACTTCTTAGTTGGAACTAACAGTTTGAACTTCCTGTGGCTGGTGTTTGCATAACCCTTGTTTGTTTTGCTGGACTAGACTAACAAGGCTACTCCTTTGGAATTTGGTAGTTTAGAATTTTTTATTCCCTAAATGTTCAGATATAGGAAAACTGTTTCCCTCTTGCTCCAGTTCCACCAGAACTTGAGTCTGCTGCATGTTCCCTGTAACAGAAAGGATGGAAAGGAATTTGAAGAATACATCTGTACTTCAAATCCACCCCACTCCCTCCAAAAAAACCCAAGAACACAAGTGTCTCTCTTCATCACATCACCCCCACAGTCAGCCATGCAAACACAATCAACATAGCTTCATCCATTCAGACAAAGTTTCTTTAGCTTAGAGTTCATACAATATAAAATCAATGTATTATAAGAGGAAAATTATAAAGAGAGCCAAGTTCTATTCTCATTTGGTTGGGTTCCCTTTTCTTCTAAATAGAGCTTGGATGGAAACTCTTTGGAAGAGCAAAAAAAAATTGTCATACCAAATGAAAACAAAGTCAATGTCAAATTCCATCCCCTCTGTCTCTCCTCCCCAGACTCCAGTTTGGATCAATTAAAACATTTCATTTGAACTTTGACCATTTCAAATTTTTTTAAATGATTTTCACTAAGCTTAAAAAAAAAATAAGTTGTTTAGAACCAGAATTTCTCATATAGAAGAATGTCAGTGTTTCAACAACTTGGAAAAGTTTAGACTTTCAAAACAGCTTAACCAAAGCTGGCCCTTTCCCACAAAAGATTCTGGTAACATTTCAGTGAATTTGCATTTTCAAAGAAAAAGTTTGTCCATAAAACCTGCCCATCATCTCTCCTCCTAAATAACATGAAAGAATCAAAGCTGTAAATGCCCACCCCATCCATTCTGCACTTAATTTTAAGACTTTCTATGAGGCAGAATTTCTGCTCTATAAAGACACCAAGGTCTTGGGAAGTTTTAAGACTAGGTTAAACAAAGATAGACTATTCCAGTGTTTAACTATTCTTACAGGGAAAGCTATCTTAAGCCCAGTATGCACTATCAGGAAAATTCAGCAGCAGTTGATGGGAATAACTCAAGTTATGTAGGGAAGCTTGAGTTCCTTGCATCAACGTCCTAAATCCCCTTCAGTGTAGCATCTTCACTGCAATGTGCCACTTGAGGGGGTGATTTTACCAAGTTTATTTCTGGGTGAACTAAGCATGTCTTAACAGACTGTGGTGACTTTGCTGTGGTCAGTGTAGATGTGGCGACCTTATTCTTTTGATTGGTCTAAAATGACTTTGGGTTTTTAGAGCTGGTTGGAAACTTTAATCCCAACTTCTTATAGTGAAAAAAGTGGCTTTTTGGACACAAAGTAGACTTTTGAAGTTTTCATTGAGCAACGAAAGATTTTCAGAAGCTGACAACTGACAAACTTTGAAATTTCATAATAAAAAGGGGCTAGGCTGAGACCAGTGACCCAATGAGTTAGGCACTGTACGAACATAGACAAAAAGCAGGAGGTAGAATGATGTGCCCTAGGTCACACACAAGCTACAGATTTGGGAACGGAGCCCAGCACTCCAGTTCCCATCCTCTGCCATATCCATTAGATTTTAGTGCCTACCCTTAAGTTGGGAAAGGAATGTTCCTATTTTAACCACAAGAAAGAAGGCTGCGTAATAAGCAGACATAAAGCTAGTACAGCCAAGATAGAAACAAAGGAATAGTGATGTGTCTTGAACGCGCCTATTATTATTCTACTTTATATTGGTTGTCTGTATGAATTTGTTGCTGTGTCTGTGGATTTCATGAAGATAGGCGTCTCTCTCTATATATTTTTTGTTGCTTGAAATTTCAAGCATATTCAAGTTTGGTTAAAGGCTGTTTGAGAAACGAGGGAGCCAGTCGCACCATTCAGATCTAGAATCTGATTTGGAATAGCTCCAAAGCTTAGAGTCATTCAGCTCTAGACTGAGGGTGGATGAGTTTGGCCTGAGTTCATTGCTAGTTTTAAACAGAGTTTGTGCTTCATTTGCAAATGTGTTCCACCACAGGCGGCAGTCAAAAGAAAATGCTCATGGCAGCTGCCTAACTAGATTCCTGCCAGTTTGTGGTGGTTGTAGCCATGCACAGACTAAACCACAACAGTCATCACTTCATGAACTTTGGCAACATTCTATGTCATAGTAGCAAACCATTCTGGGCTTGGTACATGTGTTGGAATGGAGGGCATCCCCATTTTCAAGGACCTTGTGTTTCGGCAGCTGTCGGTGGTGCTCTGAGATGAAATGAAAGCTCAGGGGTGAGGGTGGCTGCTGGACCTTCCCTGCTGGAACTCAGCTGTTCAGGGCAGGAGAAAGTCCCTTAGATAAGAGAGGCAAGTCAAAAAGGAGACCTCTGTAGATCTGATGTTGTCCGTCCCAGATCTCACTGGCTCCCTTTGGAACAGACTTCAGTTCAGAGACGGAAAACTTTTCCACCTTTCCAATCAGGTGACAACACTTTCCTGATGTGGCCTTCACTGCACTTGTCAGATCAGCTGGTTGGCTCTCCTTTGCCCTCCTCAAGGGAAGTCGTTACCCAACTATGCCAGAAGCTCTGACATGGTGGCAAGTGACCCTTGGCAATTCGCAGAAATTCAGGCTGACAATTTATTGGTAACATCAAGTGACACTTTAGTTCCTCCAAGGACCTGTTCTCTCCTGGCTGAGAGCAACACAAGCAGCAGAGAGGAAGGGATGTTGTCTCAGGCCCCGTCTGGCCTTCTGCCACTTTCAGGTTCCTTCATTTAGCAAGATCAATATCTTTCAATCACACTGGCCCTCCCTGCTCTTGTCAGCCTTCCTGATAAACAAGATATTACTTCCCTGGCCATTCACTCTGATCTCTGACTATTCACCAGGTGCTCAGCTGAGGTGGGAAGGGGATACTCCCCCGGCTTCTGTGACAAAACCTTTCAGCCTACCCTTAGTTCCCCTGTCTGCTGCTAGGGAATGCGCAGAAGAGAGGAGAGGGCTATTTTTTCCTTTATCATCCCTACCAGGGATGCAATAGCCACCCATAAATGTGCTGCCTGATATGTCCAATAGCTCAGTTGTCACAATTAGTGCTTTTTACATGAGTAAAGTCTCAGGGTACCAAGAGCTCACAGGAGTCTGATCTAGTCACATGCCCTTAGTGCTCTGTACCAGGAGTCTGAGAGGTCATCCTTGATTGCTGTGTGCCCCCTTCTTATGTGGAGTGCTGCATTTCCATACATGGGTTATGGCTCTCCTGAGGCCTAGCATGATGGGAAGAAAGGGGCATATCTGGTGCTAGGCAGTGTCAGGTCAGTTGGTTTTTCTCTGAGGTCCAGAGTCATAGAACCATAGGGTTGGGATGGTTGAATCCCCTTCCCTCTGCCCCCCTGCCCCACTCTTCCATCTCCAAAGGCCTGAAGCCATTGGTGACACTCCCCCAGCAATGGAAAGACTGGATGATTAGCTCCCACTGGACTCCATCAATCTTCTTGGGGGGGCTGGGGTGGTCACTCCTGGGTTGTTCCCTCCACGCACAGTGTTCAGCACTTTCAAAAGTAGGCAAGGGACCTTGATGTATAGTTTATAACAAACCTTTGATTCAATTGAAATTCTGTCCATTTGGAGGCAGCCCTAGTCAAGCTATAAGGCATGACAGCTGTTGCATGAATGAGGCGTTACACTACTCCACAGGCCATGTGATGCATGAATAGGAAGAGCAAGTAACTCGAAGCTTTTGCAAGCATCAGATTGGCTACACTAGGAAACAACTGTAGCTGGTTTCACCATGCAGAATTTGCAAAGAGTCAAATCAGGCAAAAAGAGATGTCCTGTGGGTAACAGGGCTGCAATGAGATGGGCATGACATCATTTGCGGACAATGAGAGACCTCCATTTACAGCTGCTGTCATTCTAAACCTATGTCACAATTCACATTAAGGGAACTGTTGTGTGGCTAATCACTAAGATTACTTCCATCTGATGAGCTGCAGAGACCAATATGTTGCCCATTGATTTTTGTCATCACCTGCTATCTCTACACAGAGAGAGAACCCCTTCTGCATTGATCCAACCAGTTGTTTCTCTAATGGTCACTTTGTCACATGAAGCTTGAATAAGAAGTGTCATGGACCTCTTTTCAGGCATGCAGAGCTCCCCAAACTCCTGGTGTAGGTGACAGAAGCTGTTACTTTGCTCAGCCCTTCTGAAAACCAGACTTTACTTTGTCAGAACAAGTCAGGGCTGCGGTTAATTTAATCTCTCTCCATTACATGTAACATTGTTAGAGGAACCTTTGGAAGGCACAGGAGGTGATATTCTTGCACTTAGATTTGACTTGAAACAAATGGCAAGACTCCCGTTGGCTTCAGTGTTGTGTGTTCCAGCTCTGGGCTAGGACAGTGAGTTCTGGCTGCTTAAGAAACACTACCCTGCTCCAAAGGGGTAGCCGTGTTGGTCTAGTTCAGCAGAACAAACAAGGAGTCCTGTAGCACTTTCACAGACTAACAAATTTACTTATTGAATGAGCTTTCATGGGCACAATCTCACTTCGTCAGATGCATGAAATGGAAACTGCAGTATGTAGGTGAACATATAAATGCAGAGAAGGCAGAGTCACAAAGTCCTTTCAGCAAGCCAAGAAAGTTGTTTTGGTTCAGACCCTGTGGAATAGATGAGGAGGTGAGAATGTGAAGTACCTTTGATAATGAGTTAGCCATTCCAGGTCCCTATTCAAACCTAGTCTGATGGTGTCAAATATGCATATAAATTCCAGTTCAGTAGTTTCACTTTGGAGCCTAGTTTCAACTTTTTTTTTCTGTTGAAGCACTGCAACTGTCATGTCTTTTACAGAAAGTCCAGGGAGGTTGAGGTGCTCCCTGCTGATTTTTTTGAATATTGTCATCTTTAATGTCATCTTTGTGTCCATTTATTCTTTTGCATGGAGACTGTCTAATTTCGTCAATGTATAAGGCAGAGGGCCGTTATTGGTGCATGATGGCATGTATCACAATGGAACGTGAGCAGGAGAATGAACCCCTGATGGAGTGACTAATCTGGTTAGATCCCATCTTGGTGTCACTACCCCACTCCTGATAAAAGAGTATCCTTTGGCTCTCCTAGTCCTGAGCTTCTCCACATTAACATGGTGTCTTTGTGCAAGGATGCAAACCAGAGCATCCTTGTGGAGGCTGTAACCCATGCCAGATGTCAAATACCCCATTGGGGCTGATATGATAGACAGGGATTGCTGGAATGGAAAGGAGTCTCGGGTATGCTCCCTTTCCCAGTCCTCTGGCAGTGGATTTAGGAGTGGGGGTGACATAGGTGTTGCTGCTGTATCATCTGAGATTCTTCCTGGCCAAGGTGTAATTTCTGGGACTGGATCTGTGTTGAAGGAGCAATGCAAAGCTTGTAGCCCAGGACCAGGACTGACATTTTAAAAAGTGATGAGAGCTGGGCAGGAACTGGATTCAAGGCAAATTTTTCTACATCAGCTTTTTTTTTTTTTTTTGCCCCTATTCCATAATGGAAAAAAAAATTGAAATATCCCATTGCACCAAAATTCCAAGGTGTGTGCGTATGTTTTCAGCTCAGTTGAAAGATTCTGTTCTGAAAAAATTAAAACATTTCATTTCAGTTTTGACTGCTTTATACTTCTAAAAATATTACACGCACAACAAGGAATGATAGTATCAATATTTCATTTCAAAACAAAGAATGAAAATATTCCTTTTTGAAAATGCTGAAATGGGACATTTCAGCCTTATCAAAATGCTTCATTTTGGTTTTGTTACTGAAATTTCATTTTGGAAACAATTATCTACATGTTTCAAAACATTTCAATTTTGATTGAAATGTATTTTTTCTTGTCAAAAAAAACATTTTAATGAAAAAGTTTGACAAGCTCTACTTGATATAAAAGCCTTTAGATAGGCCTGGTAATCTAATGTTACTGGATTAAAAGGTTCCCCTCCCAAAAAATCTTCAATTTCCTGTGGCATAGAACAGTATTGCTTCTTTTACACCTGTCAGACAGTTTGTAATTCACTGATCTGATCTTACTGCTTTTAAAATACCTTCTTCCTGAAGAGCTGTTTCAAGGACCACTGATTCCACTTGTGAATAATTCATTATCTTTTTATAGATATGCATTTTAAAAACCATTGCAAAGAGTTACAGAGCCAAAACATACAATCTCATGAGAATTTCATTTTGCTGGCTGTTTGACAACAGGTTTTCACCTCTGAGTCCTGAAGAGGGAGAAAACAGACAGTTGTTTAATGTTTTATAAAGTGTTTTGAAAGGTGCAAAGAGCTATCTGTTGACAAAGACACCTGTACAGGGTATGATTTTGCAGGTGAAGTGTTTGTTTATTGCAAGAATTCACAGGTTTAAACTTTAAAAAAAAGAGGGATTGGGAAAAAGGAACAATTTTGATCACTTAGTTTGAAACCCTGCATACAGTAACTCAGGCTTTAGGTTTCTCCAAATGATTCCTGCATGCAGGCCAATAACTTGTGGTTGAACTGTGGTTTATCCTTTAGCAAGACATCTAATTCAGTGGATTTGCTGCTCCCCTTCTCTGTAGGCCAGCGTCCCTCTTCAGTGAATTTGACTGTAAGTGTTTTGAATACCAATGTGTAAACAGAATAAGCCCAGCCCCTAAGCTGGGGTAGAGGCACGAGAGGGAGTTTAAAGCCACCCAGAAGCTGGTAAGATGAAAGATCAGTTACTTTATTCTGTATGCGAGGATTTGCAGAGATACTAAGCATGGACTTGCTGTGAGGCATAATTAGCAAAGTATGAAAAACTGCGAACCCTTTGGGGGGGGTGTAATATATTTGCATATAAAAGACAAATCCCTAATATTTTGGCATCTGATCACCACATGCACAATTAAGTCGCATAGGCTATGTCCACACATACATCATTATTTCAAAATAACTCATTTCAAAATGAGTTATTTCAAAATAAAGTCCAGTTTGTTAATGCAAATTAAGGGAAAGCCTGCTTTCGAAATAGCCCTTGTTTCAAAATGGTTATTTCAAAACAAGGCTGTTCGGACATGTTGTTTCGAAACAGTTGTTTCGAAACAATGGTGTTGTTTCGAAACAACGTGTCCAAATGCTGTTGTTTCAAAACAACCATTTTGAAACAATGGCTATTTCAATTAGATGCGAGGTTTAACGGTTTCAAAATAACAGTGCGTCGTGTGGACATGCCGCTTCTTATTTTGAAACAACCTCTGTTGTTTTGAAATAAGAAGCCTGTGTGGACGTACCCATACAGCGTACACAGTATAAGAGGAGAGTTTGGAGCTAAACCTGGCAAAGAGAAAGTAAACGAAGAAGGGTTTCTTTGCAGGGGACTGGAGTATTTGATTAAAGTGGATCCTAGATCAGACCTACTTTGGTCTGAAATGAAGCCAGCCAGGGCTCGCACTCTATCTTAATCTTAGATGAGCCTTATCCGATCTGTGTTTGATGGCCAAACACACAAGGCTTTTTTTTGTGTTAACTTTCTTACCATTAAGCTCCATCCAAACTTTGTTTTTCATTGCCCAGGTGTGCAGAATCCTTCCCTGCTTTGATTGGCCTCCACGCTGATCTACAGGAAAAGCTTGGATTTCAGGAAAATGCAGAATCACAGAAAATGTCATTTGCTGCCAAATTCCCAGGGCAAGAAGAACCATTTACAAAGAACCCAGTGCTCCTCTGACCTAAGGATTTGCACTTCTGTGTGTGCTGTGTTCTTTAAACTCCCACCCATGCAGCTCTTGTGAAAAGACTTATTTCCCTTGTCACACATGTGCACCTTATTTCTCCTATCAATCATGTGCACAGCTCCCACAGACTTCAGTGGGCCCAGGATTTCACTGCTTCTTTTTTTTACAAAATAAAGCCCCACTATTCTGCTCTCACTGCAATCTTTGGGAGTTTTGCTGTACCAATCCATCCAACAGCAGAGAGAACCTTAATAAATGTGTGGGACCTCTATTTCAGATGACCACACTTCACTTGTCATGTTCTCCACATAATCACTAGCCCATTTCCGGGACATCAGTCTTTTTTGTACTATAACAGGTGTTGCTGAAAAAAAATGTGTTTGTTCAACACTGTGTCATAGCACATACATGCAGCGGGGCTGAATTCAGGTTGAAAGGGCAACTTTCAATCTGTCATCTCCTAATTTTGAGTGCTTGATTTTTCAAGCTTACTAATATCCTAATGTAGTTTTTGTGTTTATATAGACACCTTGCCCATACCAGATTAAATTTTCCTAGATCCCCTTAAACAGAATGATGGGGTGCTATTATTCTCTAAACTACAGTGCATTAAATTCTAATGCCATTGCCTGAACGCATTAACCCATTCAAGAGTTGGACAGGTATACATCTTTTTAAGAAGAATGGCAGACATGCTGCTGTACATCATGGCACATGCTTAGCTGCAGGATGTGTTTATTTAGGATGTTTTGTTTTCCACCAGCACTGCTATCTCATTCATAGTCTCATTCAGAGACCTTTCTGTTAGAATCTGTATTTTCCCTCTACCTTTAAACATAGGTCAACATTTAAGTTAAAGTCATCTGAAACACTCATTGTGGCTAAGAGAGATGTATGTTTTAGCTCAGGAAGCAGAGGCTCATGCAGTTAGCTCAAGAGGTCCTAGCTTTGATCCCAGATGATGAGGACCAAGGTTTACACAAAAAACAAAAAAACTCCAAGCACAAAATGTTATAAGTCTTTAAAAGAATGCTGTCAAGTGGAACAGACACCTTTAGACAATGTAAAAAAAAAAAAAAAAGTCCCATCCAGTGCTTGAAAATTTCTATGTCACCTAGCTATAGACAAGAAGATGAATGAAACAGGCATTGTAATGTCTGGTGACTAATCCACAATCAAGTTGACCACAGAGACAGAAACACAGTACATTTACTAACTGTACAAGCACTCAGTTTGGGCAGAGTCTGGTCAGGTTTCTGAGAACAAGTTCTCAACAGGCATGCACAGAGGCTTCAAACTGATGTTCGTTTAGCCATACCCAACTTTACATCACAGTCACTTCATCCTGGCAGTTCAATGCTTATTTTTACATCTCATCCTGCTTTGCTACCTTAATTTTCTCTAAGATGACACTTCCAACATTGAAATAACACAATACAGGGATGGGGCAGTTGGTTTTGAAATCCTGTTCCAAAGTCACTCAGTTAGGGTATGTCTACACTGGAGGCTCTTTTAAGTCAACTTAACAAGGTTGACTTTAAGTCAACTTAAAGTCTACCTTGTTAAGTTGACTTTGAGAGTCCACATTGAAAACTTGTGTTGACTGCCTGTGTCCACACGGGCAAGTGCTAGGTTGATGGAGGAGTGGTGCGTTCTGGGTAACTGTCCCACATGCACTGGAGAAGTGCCTTCTGGAGGCCAATTAGGTTGACTGTTCACCATCTACATTGGCCAAAATTGATTTAATAAAGTCAGCTTAAGTGTTAAGTCAGCCTTAAGAGGTGGTGTTATTAAGGTGACGTAAGGAAGTGCTTAAGTCAACTTAATAAAAGCCCAGTGTGGCCGCAGGAGTTTGTAGGTTGATTTAACCTTCCATAAGTTGACCTAAGGCTCTAGTGTAGATGTACCCATTGAGTAAACTTTGGTCCTGTGAGAACATGGCACCTTTTTTTTTTAAGATACTGGCATGCTAATGTGATTTGAGCCAGGCTGACTATATTGTGGCTTTGAGTAGCGGCTCTTGGACTAGCAACATGGCTAGGCTGGTGTCTGTAATGATTCTGCAACAGGACACATTCGAGAGGGAAGCGCCTCTGGTATCTCCATGATTCTCTCAGACCCTTACTTGTTCCTAGGAGAATCAAGTTTCCTTTTTTCCCTCTATATTCTCCTGTCTAAGCAAGTATCTGGGATGTCTCAGAAGTGGCAAGTAGATCTCAGTGGTTTGCTCATTTATTTAGGCTGGGATTTGCAAAGGAGCCTAAAGAATTGGGCACATAAATCCACTGGGATTTGGGTGCCTAATTCCATCATCCATTTGTAAGTTCATAACATGTAGTAAATGCCCAGTCGAGGCTCCTATCTGTTAGGATCTTTATAAACACAGCCCTAAATCCTGAAATAATGTATGTTATATGTTTAACTTTATGCTTCTGATAATCCCATTGATTTCAATGTGGCATGATATATATGTTCACAAATGTGAATAGGACTGGAGCTACAGAGTTATATTTGTCCCCAACCCCTAAGGGTTTCTAGTCTAAGAAGAACAAAAAAACCTTTGCTATAAGCAACAGTACGGCAAAGAAACAACATTTTGTTCTTCATCCCTCTTCACACTGCACTGGTAGTCTCGTAGGTACAAGCTGCTGTAGGACACAAACCCATAGCTGGTGCTCTACCAGTGAGAAGTTACCACCTACATCCAATTGCACTGTGGCCTAAAGAGTCAGTTACCCATTCCAAAGACTTATCAACTAGCATGAGTGCGCGCTTGAACCTTCATATGTTTTATTTTCTACCCTGCCCCTAAACTTAGGCAGAATGCGGCCCTTCCTGTACAGACTAGACAGAGCCAGCTGACCTCTGACCCATGAGGAGCAGTAATGGATTGGAATATCGATCCCAGCACTTGTCCTGCTGCACTGAGGTGCCATTGTTCAATCCCTAACCTTTAGCTGTGCCTGGATTCTGTAAACTCCCACTCTCTCCTAATGCAGGCACTGTGAACATGATGTCCAACAGGCTATTAGCAGGAGAACAGCCTGTCCCTTGTCAAAACACACAAGGTGCCACAGTCCCTGTGGGAACACTGGCATCTGCTGACAACTCTCTGGCTTGCCTTCCTCACTGTGCAACAAGGCATGAATAACAATGGCTGCACGGTTAATCCCAGTGGTGCAACGAAATCTTCATGAAAGCTCAATAAAAAGTGGTCACTGGCAGCAAGCAAGAAAGTTAATGGCTGCTTTGTCTAGAAAGAAAATGAACTTGTAGCTAATTGGGGCAAGGGGGCTGCAGAAGAGAGAGATTGTCTGGCTTCAGGTTTAAGTATCATTTGCTTTGGAATATGAAATACACAGCTTTGGAGCAAGTGAGCATCTCACTCCTCAGAAAGGAATCAAAGTATGTGAAGAGTGGATAGTCAGAGCAATGCATGGAGAAGGAAGGGGGGTTGCTTTTATCCTAAGGATGGGTGAATTTCAAAAAGTTTGGAGGCACAGGCCCTGATTCTCCCTGTCCTGAATCTTGCATCATCAGATCAGAACAGTAGTGACTTATACCCACTTTTCACTGGTGCAAATTCCAACAGAAGACACAGGATAACCAAAATTCAAGCCCTCAGTTTAGTTCAGCACCCAAACCACTAACAGTATTAATTAGACTTTTCAAAAGCACCTGAGCATTTTAGGAGCACAAATGATATAGAAAATCAATGGGACTTAATATTCTAATATTTGTCACTTTTAAAACAATAACAATATTAATAATTTTTAAAACATAATAAAAGCTAGAGTAGAGTTGCATTTTTACTGAAACTGTGGATCTGAACTTTGGCAATTTCTAAAGTCTGGATCCAGTTTGGTGGCTTGGGACCATCACTGCTACAAAATAACAGAGTTTAAAAAAGCCACCAAACCCTCAATAAAATTCCAGTGTATAAAACCACTACTGGTGGGACTCTTAGGTCTGCCAGAGTACACTGGAAATCTTTCAAGAATCAGTTTTCTCCTGAGATATCTGGATTTCATCAAATTGTATTGTAATAGATAATTTATCCAATGAATCTGATCCTTTCTCATGCCAAGAAGTTATCCCCAAACACTATTATTAAAGTATTTGTCAGCCAGTATCAGTCAAGAAATCTCAGCCTTCTGGTTGTTTTATGAGCCATTTGCTAATCATTATTCATGGGCTGTGATTGGTTGACAAGGTCATATGATATTGTTTCTGCTCCAGATTGAATGACTGTAACTTAAAACTGAAGAATAACAAACAGAGAGAAGTCACTTTTGTGCACAAATAATCTTTCTGGGATGTGAAGCAGTGTGGCCTACTGGCTAGCACTCTGTCCTAGCACTTCAAAGAACTGGATTCCAATCCCAGCTCTGCTGCTAGTTTGATGAGTGTCCTTAAGCAAGTCATTTCACCTCTTTGTGCCTCAGTTTCTTTATCCATAAACAGAGAGAATATTCTCCACCTTTGTAAAGAGCTTTGAGAACTATGGCTGAAAAGTGGAGATTGTCTAATGTTGGCTATTGACTGCATATGAATCCAAACAAGGAATCCTGTGGCACTTAAAGACTAACAAATTTATTTGTTGCATGAGTGTCTGGGGGAGAAAAGCCCACTTCATCAGATGCTTTGGAGATGGAGGAACTTACAGTGTCTCACAAAGTTGGATTTTCTTCCATGAAAACTCATGCAATAAATATATTCATTAGTTCCACGGGACTCCTTCGTTTTACTGAACTAGACTAACACGGCTGCCCCTTTGGAACTTGGCATATGAATCCAGGCATGATACCAGAGACTTGTGTTTCTTGAGTATTCGTGTCAACAAAACCTGGTCCAAATATTAATGAGTAGGTTACAAATGCATCAGTGGACAGTTTGGAATATGAAGGACTATTTCTCGGTATTTGTCAGATGGGTTGGAGCCCATGAAAGCTTATGTCCAAAGAAATTTGTTAGTCTATAAGGTGCCACAGGACTCCCGTTGTTTTTGCTTTACACAGACTAACATGGCTACCCCTCTGGAACTTGTCAACTTGTTTTAATTGATACACACACATGTAGGCTTAGAATTCACTTTTCTCTCTTATAATTTCTATAGATATTGATATTTGTTTTTGAGCATTTTTTCTAGACTTTAAGTTTCACACTGGAAGAAATGATGGGTTGTCCATCAATAAGTGAATAAGACAGTAATTATTGACAGTAAATACTGAGACTCAAAAAAGCCTAAGCATTATAACTGTTAGGAAACAAATTGTCAGCACCATGTTAAAATATACAAAGTAAATGTCCTTCAGTCAAGCTAGCTGCATTTCTCTTACTTTGTCTATTTGTAAATTTCTGTTATTATCCATGGGAATATTTTGGCCAGAGTGTATGGTGCAATAATTATTCAACACTTTCTCATTAAAAATCAGATCCTTCCAAATATATATAATAGTGTGTGTGAACGCATGGTTTGACAAGTCTTAGAAGGTATGAGCTGTCATCTTTACTGTAACAGCTGACTAATGATTGCAAATCCAGCTCAGAATATTTTCATATGTGCCATTTTGGACTACTTAAATTCCCCTGATCACTACAGATTGACAGTGGTTTTCAAACTTTTTTCTCAGGACCCAGTTGAAAAAAATTCATTTATGCTCATGATCCAACAATAGCATCTTTCAGCAATGCATTCCAGTCTTTCGACAGCAGCATCAGGGGCGCCACAATGCAGTACCTGAGGGTCTGTGACCCAATACTGCGTCCCAACCCCTGGTTTGAAAACCACTGCTTTGAACATAAGAGCAGCCATGTCAGTTCAGGCTACTGGTCCATCTAGTCCAGTGTTCTGTCTTTGACAGTGGCCAGTGATGGTGTTTCAGGGGGAATGAACAGAACACAGAGAACAGAAGACTCAGTGAAACTCTGACCACATTGCCACACTGTTCACGAAGATTGTCACTAATACGTTTTGTTTGCACAAACATTTGAGGAATGTCAATTTTACTCACAAAGCTTCATAACTGCGCGCAAAGGACTCCTTTTGCAAAGAAGAGAATTCTTTATTCATTATGTTTTTCATTCTTGACATTTTTATCCAGAAGCCCTTTGCAGTTCTGAAGTTTTCTTGTGCTGGGCGTTGGATATCCCTATAGGAAGATATACCCCATCTTGTCCCACAGAAGCTGAAACAGATGAAGGTGACACACTCAAATCTAGACTCTTGATGTATATATCCATTTTAGGTTCTTTGAAAAGTCATGAATAAAAACATTCTTGTCCCACCAGAAATGAAGGCAACCCTTGTAAGCAAATTCTGCACCACAGACCTTTTTTGCCATTCCTCTGAGAAACCCGCCTTTTATAAGAATTGAATATTTTTGCTGCGGTGGTGGGGAAAAAAAGAACTGGATCCAAGTTGGCAACAATGGGATTGGTAGAGATCCCTGATTGGCATGAACACCAGGTGAACTCTATTGATTTCATTCCACCTACTTCTGCCTGACCTATTAAACATGGCTCACTGACAAGGTGGCAAAATCTTCAAGTTGCACTTTGTTGCAGCCCTCAATGTCTCCTGAGGCTAGCCATGTCCAACACCTCCCCAGTTTTCAAACATAGTAGCAAGCGGATGCACTGGTATTCCACTAACCCACACAGGCAGACTATGCATGAGATGCTGTTAGGAAGAAGAATTTGGGCAGTGAGGAGGTGAGGGAGACCTGATGAGAGAGGGAGTTACAGTAACCCCGTTTGGCTTCTTTAACAAGAGCACAGCAATTGTCACACTGGATCACACACCAGTGGTCCATCTAGTTCATCATCCTAACCCCAGCAGTGACCAATCCTGCAGGCTTGAAAGACTGTCCTGAAGAACGAAATGAGTCACACCAAGCTCAAGGAGGGCAATGGAGATTTATTAGCCTGCAGTGGTTCTGTCCTGCTCCACTCTGCATTTTTTTAAGGCTTTGTTTCTAAAGAAGGGGATGAAGATTTTAGCACTAGAGAAGGGTATACTTGTTTACTACTGACAGGCCCGAAGGGTAGAGGATGTTCCATATGTGCAGCCTGCAGCACCGTAATGAGACATTTCAGCACCCCTTACAGTAAGCGGCACCTGGAGCGAGCAGCACGGAACACGTCCTTTGACAGAGTGGCTCAATGGAGCCACTCCAGGGCGCCCAGGGCAAAGCCCTGTTCACCCCACCGTAGTTATGGCCCTGGCAGCCCTAACAGCTGCCCAAGGAGCTGGGAATCTCTATGGACAGGACTGAAACTTTGCAAGCACTAGTGCATAGTAATTTTTTCTCCAGGAGCAGGGTAAGTATGAAATTGAGGCTCAGAATCACATTTAATGAAGTCTGTGTTCTCCTTGCTCCATGCAGGAGGTTTTCAGTGTTATGTTCAAAGCATACAAGCAGAGAAGTTAGGGGGGAAAAAACCTGAAATCCACATACTGCAAGGTTATAAAGTGATCCTTAGAAATTGGAACCCTAATGCACAAGAACGCAGAAACAGAAAGAGACAAAGCAGGCTGCTCTCCAAGGCAAACGTATGGGTCAACACAGGCTGGCTTTCTACTAACTAACTGCTGAAGATCCAGATAACACACTTCTCTCCCAGTGTTCCCTGTAAGCTGCACGGGTGGGCTGTCATGCAGCAGGCACCACTCACCTGTGCAGGCATCATGGGCCCCCATGTACCGCCAGCAGCTATGGCCCCTACCTGGCCAGAAGACACAGTCTTCCAGTCAGCTGGGAGCTGCTCCAGGCTGTGGGTGTTTAAATGCTCAGGGCAGGAGCAGCCAGGTGGCAGCTCCAGCGGCCAGGGGAAGGGGCAGAGCAGCAGAGCACAGGGGCTGTGATTCTGTCTTGGCCTGGGCCGGCCCAGCGGGGGAACAAGAGAGCAGCTGGTGACTCCAGTAGGTGGGGGGGGGGAGGGTGTCCAGGTGCCGCCAGTCCCCTCAGCCACCCCTGTGCCCTGGGGCATGTTCTCAGCTGCCAGCCTGGCTCCTTGGTGGTGCTGTGGGAGTTGCCTGCTGAGAGTGGCACCTGTCTGGCCTGCTCTCTTCACCTGGGCTCCTGTGACCAGCTTGCTGCACCTTGATACACACTCACAGCTACTTGGCAGCCCTGCCCAGGTCCTGTCCTATGCAGGGAGTGGGCACGGGTCCCTCCACAGCAGCCAGGGAGGGTGCTTATGCTGGCTGGTGGCACAGTTGGCAGGGCAAGCTGAGAGGAAGCAAAGGATGGGCAGCCCCTAACTCCCACACTTGCCCCTGGACTCTGGGTTTCCCAGGGTTGGGTCACTCTGAGCACAGGCTCAGCAGCAGTCTCGGGGGGTGGCAACTCCCTGTGTGGCAGTGCCTGGGGATCAATCGCATGAACACCTTAAAAGACTGCTGTAACAGTGCAGGTTACATGAAACTGACATTATGCCTTACCATCTTCTTGGAAAAAGCCACAATAAACAAGCATTTATTAGAGATTCTCTATGGGATCACACTAGAAAGTGGATAGGTTCATTTCGTCCAAGAGATCATGGGGATACTCTACAGTTCCTACTCTAGCTCAGTTGCATCCATAACTTGCTCAGCTGCATCATCAGCTTAGAGAGAACATTGTTGCCTACAGTGTTCCTTCACCTGCAAGTAAGAGCAAACTCCCAAAGGGGCAGCCATGTTAGTCTAGTTCAGCAAAAGAAGCAAGGTGTCCTGTGGCACCTAAAGACTAACATTTATTTATTGCATGAGCTTTCATGGGAGAAAAACCCACTTCGTCAGATGCTTTGAAGATAGGGGAACTTACAGAATGGGCCCAAGAAACTCTTCAGTCTTAAAGTAATATCTCGCCTTTTAATACAGTAGTTCCAATACACCACATTCTGCACCAGTGCTTCTCAGGTGCAGCTTTCTATGGGAGCAAAGCCAAAATTCTGCCCATTCTGCCCAGCTAGGTGTCCAATGGTAGCTACTCTTTCTCTATGCATATTGGGTTCCTCATATCCTCTTAACACCTCTGTTCCAGCATGCAGCAGGGCTCATGATTGTGTCCTAGAAAGGCAGATTCCAAATTCCCTGCAAAATGATACCACTGAACTTTGCACAATCTGATCAGCACTGAATAACAGCAGATACAGCAGGTCAGGCGCAAGCAGAAGTTTGCACAGAAACTGCTGCTATTAAGTACAGAGCTAGCTGAAGTTCAGTCGCTCATTTTCAGCAGTAACTGACTGGAAACCTAAAACACCCCAAAAGTGTTGAACCTCTTGTGGAAATCAATTAGTCCCAGCTCAGTGCTGCAGTGAATACATCACTAGGGGGAAACTCCTACACATGGTAAAACATTTTGGAAATTATCTACCTTAAATTTCTAGTAAAGCCTGCATCTTCCAAGGGGAATGACTTGTCTTTCCCGATTTCCAGTTTTTAATATGCAGTTCCTTTTCCTGGGAGATTATTAGGACAGCTGTTTTTCCATGCTGATCATCTTTCTCAGTCATGGGTCAGTGAACAGATTTTTATCTGACTCTGTGAGGTCCCATAAACCCTGCAGCAAAAGCTTTGTTTTTCAGCGATGAACGTGACCTTAGAAGGCTGGCATTTCAGCTTGATCTGGATTCTTATCCAGAGCTAATAGGAACCACTGGTCAAAATAGGACTGTAAATCTCAGCTGGAGATGATCCACGACTGCTGAAAGCCTCCCACAAGGTGCTAAATGAGCTCATTCAACTCCCACTAAAGCCACCAGGCCAAAGTCTTAAGAATTTATTTGATCCTTGTACAGGCAAAGTCATCAAAGAGTGAGGACAGAAAAAGAATTAAGAGTCATTTTAGACAGTTACCTGTAGCAGCTTATTTCCGGAGTGATCCCATTTACTTAATTGGAATTACTCTGCCCTGTGGGATTCACTCTTCTGGGAGCTGAGGGTACACAGTGCCTTAAGAAGCATCTTTAGGACCTTCTAGGATCACAAACCTCATTCGAAGAAATTTTTCTTGACCAGTTTGATGTATTTCTCTGCTTTTGCTAGGCTGGAAATACCAAAAGAACAGTCTCTCACTCATGGTGTCTCTGAACATCTATTTCTAGTTCCATCTGAAATCAAATATTAGCAGAGCTTTTCATTTTCGAGCCTCAGGAAAAGCTCAATTCAGGCTCTGGCTGAAGTTCTGCATGAGTTCTTATTTTCTGAAGACCCACTTTCCCGATCTGTAGTGCTGTTTCTGAAGTGGAATGCTACTTAACACTGTCATTAAAGATGGAGGGAAAGAAACCCACCAACTTTTCTGGACACCTGCAGTAATCCGCACTGGAATGTCCCTGAAAAGATGCAGGAGAAATTCCTAAAATATATTTCTCTCTGACCACAATATATTCCATATGCTTGTAAGCTTAAGGGGTGGGAAACTGGTACATTCAGTTACCTCTGGTAAATGTTTCAGTCCTTCACTGGGGAAAATCTTATCAGTGTTTTCTCCGACTTCACAGCTGGAAAGAATTTAGAGGTGAATGCAACGTGCTATTTCAAAAGAGGGAGAAGTCAACAGAGCAGCTTACATGCCACTGTAGCTATGAAAAACTCAGTGGCTTTCAAATCACCTTTAATGCTGGCTACCAAGGAACCAGAGTAAAAGACCTCTTACTGACATGTCTTTCATTACAGGAATGATCTAGAGAGCTTACCCAATGTGGGCATGCTACATTGGAAGTTTGTTTGGTGACTTTTCAGCAATGATACCCACAGTCATCTGGTTAGAAAGTGCATGGACTAATTTTGGGTGATCAATGTGTGTATTCTGAAGAATTCTGAGAAAGTACAGGAAGTGTTCTCTAAAGAAGGCTCGTTGGAAGGTCCAAAAGCAAATGACCATTCTCTCTATGCTGTAGGATGTTTTTCATGTTGTGTCTTTTGTGCCACGTGACAGCAAATAAAAGGCATGAAGTACAGGACATTCTTAGAAACTGAATAGACCGGAATGAAGTAAATCTATGGGCACATTCACAGAGAAATGTAGAGAAATATTGAGAGAAAAAGAGAGGGGGGGAGAGAGAGAGAGAGAACATCACTATTGTATGTTTTAACTGAATGGAAACAAGCTTTACCAGAATCAGTAAAGTGAATACCATGATGTTTTCATTCTCCATGATTTAAGGCCATATCCTGTGTTATACCGGATGTATATAGGAATTGGGAAAAATAGTTTATGAGCCTTCCCTGTCTTCTGTTCCAGAAGTCACCAATATCTAAAAGAACAGCAATATATACGTGTCATTTGTATGGGTTTTTTTTTTTTACGTATATAATTAGAAACCAGGGTTATTGGAACCCAGCTGCATTCTAGTGGTTTCCTCCTATTCTTAACATTTTCATGTCTTTGCTGTTTATGGCTTAATATATAAAGATCTATTTCTTTGCCTACCTCTCTAGCTGCAGCCTAGATGCATTGTAAATTGAACATGAAAGAATAATGAAAAAGAGAGTTAACTAAACTTTTTCAGACTTCATCTGGAAGATTCAACTACTAACTATAGTTTTATCTGTAGCTCACAATTTGGGGAAAATAATCAGGTTTATAGTAGTGGATACTATTTGCCAATGAGGCAGTGCATAAAATAGTTCAATTGTCTCCTCAGAAGACACTTACAAGCTGCGTAACCGTCTTTTCTGGGGCAGAACTTGTGTGAAGAACATTACCCACATTGCATTTTCTGCTACCAACTAGAATAACAACAATTTTCTCTGTTGTAGAGAACACAATTGAATGTTCATATATTATTTTCTGTTCTCATTTGGAAAAGTGGATTGTTTGGATTTTTTTAAAGTCCTAAATGAGACCAACAGTTTTCAAATAGTCAGCGTCAGAACTGAGTGAAACTTGGAATTCCTACCCAGTGGGAAATTCCATCATTTCATTATTTGTTCTTGTTGCAGATCAGGATAAAACACCAAATTTCAAATATTTTTGTGGAATGGAAATGAAAATTTGGAAATGTCAAATGGTTCTTAATAAAAGCAAAGTAAAATGTTTTGCCATTCCCAGCACTGACATGTTTCCTTTCAGTTTATGAAATGGTGGACCCAAAACACTTTATATGCAACAGTTCATTATTAAACTGTATTATCCTATGGTGGCATATTCCCTTATGGAAACTGTAGTTGGGAGTCAGGCAGCCTAGCCAGACTATATCTTATATCATATAGCCAGTATCCTAGCTAACTCCTACGTGATGCACAAAGTCTGCATTCCATTTGGAGCTCCCTGGGAGCCTGGCTGAAAGGTATTGGTGGTCAAGCTACAAGGAAAATTCATGAAAATATGGGCCTTTGACTCGAAATGAAACATTTCAGGTCAGTTTGAAAAACAAACTAATTTAACTCAGATTGAACTACCCAAAAATGAAATATTTCATTTTGATTTTCCCATGTGAAGATCTAAAATGATTAATAACATAAAATAGAATAAAATGAAATAAAATAAAAATTCCACACTGAAAATTTTGGCTTTGCAGAAAATGTGCCTTCTAGGCGAAGTTCATTCTGATCTCATCCTCCAGAGCCGCTTCCTCTGTGCTACTAGAAGGAGATAAGCTTGGCAGTGGTAGCTGTGATTTATTTTCATCAGGTGAAATTCCCCGTCATGAATTGGAGCCAGACCATGCAGCAACTGTGGCCTGTTTTAAAGACTTAACTGTGACTTTGTATGGACCTTTTGGAACTGGAGAAATTTTACCACGTCTCAATAGATATGCGGATATTTGATAAATATTTGAGATGGAGGAATTGTGTCTTAGTGGATAGCATACTAATCTAATCTGCATGTCCAGGAGTCTGAGGTTCTGTTCGCAACCCTGCTGTGCTACTGGTTCACCTTGGGAAGTCACTTCATCTCTCTATTCCTCAGTTTCCTCATCTGTAGAACACGGACAATGACGTGAAGCACTTTGAGACCTATAAATGAAAAGTAACATTGAAGAGCTAGATATTATATATAAAATGTATTCATTCAAAAGAGTATTCCCCCATCTTATCATTTGCAACTGTTTAATTTCTCTCAGAGCAAAGCATTTAGAATTTGATCTTGCACCTTTCACATATTCTAAGAGAGCATTCAAACTGAAGTGGCCCTTTAACACCTTTGGGCCACCTTTCTTGACCTGTGACTACAGAGATGGTAGCAGGCCACTTCACCTTGATTGATCCCTTAGTTTTGCATAAGTATTTCATACATATTCTATCCATTGGACCTTGTATTTGTCTGTGACTTCCTGATCACTTTTCCCAGACCCAACAAGGAACTACCTCACCCATTTTGTCTCTTTGATTGCAATTATTTATGTAAGAAAAAAAAATTGCTTTGTTTCTGAGCAGGAAATATGCATATTTTGGACTCCTAGATCTAATTCCTTAATGAAATCTCAATCAGCCTTCAACACTGCATGCCTGATTTTTGCACCAGTACATAACCGTGGGCATGAGACATACCTTTAGACGTCTCAACATCTTCTTGGGATCTGACTCAGCAAGGCATTTAAGAACATAAGAATGGCCATGCTGGGTCAGACCAATAGTCCGTCTGGCCCAGTGTTTTGTCTTCCAGCAGTGGCCAATGCCAGGAGCTTCAGAGGTAAGGACCAGAACAGGTGATCCTCAAGGGATCAGTCCTGTCTCCCATTCTTGATTTCTGGCAAACAGAGGATAGAAACACTTCAGGGCATGGTTTTGCATCCCTATCCATCCTGGCTAATCATCATGAATAGACTTAAAATAAACAAAGAATCCTGCAACACATAAAGACTAATAAATTTATTTATTGCATGAGCTTTCATGGGAGAAAATGAGAAAGTGGGATTTTCTCCCATGAAAGCTCATGCAATAAATAAATCTGTTAGTTTTTAAAAGTGCCACATGACTCCTTGTTTGTTTTACTGAACTAAACTAACAAGGCTGCCCCTCTGGAATTTGGCAACATTAATAGACTTATTCTCCAAGAATTTATCTGGTTCTTTTTTTGAACCTAGTTATATTTTTGGCCTTCACAATAGCCTCTGGCAAAGATTTCCACAGGTTCACTGTGCATTCTATGAAGAAATACTTCCTTTTGTTTGTTTCAAGCCTGCTGCCTATTAATTTCATTTGGTGACCCCTAGTTCTTGCGTTATATAAAGGAGTAAATAACATTTCCTGTTTACCGTCTCCACATCAGTTATGATTTTATAGACTTCTATTATGTCCCCATGTAGTCTCTTTTCCAAGCTGAAAAGTCCCAGTCTTTTTAATCTCTCCTCATATGGAAGTTATTTCATAAGCCTAAACATTTTAATTGCCCCTTTCTGTACCTTCTCCAGTTCCAGTACATCTTTTTAGATGGGTGACCCCGTCTGTGTGCAGTATTCAAGATGTGGGCATAGTATAGATTTACATTGAAGCAAGATGATCTTTTCAGTCTTTTTAACTATCCCTTTCCTAATGATTGCCCAACACTTAATTAACTTTTTTGACTGCCGCTGCACATTGAATGGATGTTTCCAAGAACTATCCACAATGACTTCAAGATCTGATTTGCAAACTTTCCAGCTCACTGATTACCCGTTTTTCCAGATCATTTATGAATACTTTGAACCGTACTGGTTCCAATATAGACCCCTATCAGACACCACTATTTACTTCTCTCCATCTTGAAAATTCACCATTTATTCTTACCCTTTGTTTTCTATCTTTTAACCAGTTAATGATCCATTCAGGAGAGGACCTTCCCTCTTATCCCATGACTGCTTACTTTGTGTAAATGTCTTTGGTGTTGAATCTTGTCAAACGCTTTCTAAAAACTAAATATAGCCCTGCAAATAGTGTAGTGGCTAGTGCCTCTGCTTAACAGGCAGAGGGTCCTGGGTTCAATTCCCAGGGGTTTGGACTCAATGATCTCCTGAGGTCCCTTCCAGCCCTATGATTTGATTTGCTATCACTAAGCACATATTTAGTGGAGGTTAGTGAGATTTCAATATTTGTTTTCCTAGAAATTAAGAATGAAACCACAAAATTTTGGAACTCTCAGAAGAAAAAGGTTTACGAAAAGGAATCGCTGTGTATCTATCTAAATGTTGTTTTGATTTGATTTTGATTTTTCCGTAAGTTTGTCACAATACAAAATAAAAATATCAAAAGAAAAAATTGCTTAAAAAAGGAGAAAGCATATGTTATTCTGAAAATGGCAGAATGTGATGTTTTGACATTATCAGAACTTTCTTTCACCCTTTATTCCCTTTCCATGCTGAATTTCAGTGAAATTGACAGGAGAGCACAAGCATTTCAGTTTTAAAGAGAACAGCATTTTCCAGTGAAACACTATTCCAAGGTAGTTTTCGCAACCAGATCTAGTGTTTAACATAAAACATAAATTTAAGTGTTTTGCTGGACAGTTAATCATAGGTAGAAAATTGAGCCTACCATATTGGAGACCATATTAAAGTATGGCCATTCAAATTTAACTTCTGCTTTTAAGAAAGGGACAACAGTAAGACTGATAAGCTCAAAACATATGATTGACCCTTTTATTTTTATCTGTTGGCAAATTTCAAACGGTTCATTTTTCCTTCAGAATAAACATGCCCATGCTTGTTTGTTTGTTTGTTTTTCTAGCTAATATAGAAAAAATGCCAGCAGTCCAATGCTCATGAGCAACCCTATAATAAACTGTGTATGAAGCCCGTCATTCATGAAAGCTCTGGGGGGTATGTAATTTAGCATATGTGAAAGCCCCATATGAAATCAATGTGTACTCAGAATAAAGGCAAAGAAAAAATCCCTGAGTAAACAGATGTTAAAACATAGGCTTCTAATGAACTATTACAATTAACCAGTGAAAGCAAAATTACTTGGAAAACACTAGACCATCTTCTGTGATCTCATAACTCCACTGAAGTTGGAAGCACACTGCCCGAGACACCAGCCTGCTTTGTAAATTTCATGTGAAGGATTTATTTGCCAGATCTCCATTCTCTTGTTCATCTTCCCTTTCACTCTTCAGTGAATTTCCTAATGGTACAGTAGAGAGAAGCTGTAGTTCACAGAAATGATATTTTGCAGAATAAAATTAAATGACTGCATTTTGCAAATGACAGTGACGTTTCACAAACTGTCCCTGCCAGGAAAAGAAGGTGGACATTAGATGTTCCCCAAAACAATGCCAAATTCCTTTTATTCCAGTAGGTATGTCGTAATGCAGCAAAAAGTCCCATTGTGGAAATAATCCCGATTTGTAGAGGTAAAGGAATAATATAAACTTAAACATCTGGTGTGTAACCTCTCAGGTTATAAAATAAGTCAAACTGTCTTTTTCTGTATTACAGGCCCTAAGGTTTGTACACAGACTACAGCCACAAAATATGGTATATAGGACACAGCTTAATGATCACCCAGTTAATGGCATGGACTATGTCAACTCTAAAGTGAACTAACTAATAGTGTACAGCTCTCAATAGAGAATTTAAATAACAGTGAGATGGTGAAAATTTTCCAAGAGACTGTTTTCTTTAGTTACAATGTTCTTTTCAGAATATGTAAGAAACAACAGGTTAAATTCCATTCTTCTACAAGCAAAACTCTCAAGGTATTGTCTACATTGCAGCTGGGGGTGAGCCTCGTAGCCCAGATAGATTGACAGTTTGTGCTAGGGTGCTAAAAACCCTTGTGCGGATGTTGTAGTGCTGATGGAGGCTTAACCTAGTTTCAATGAAGACGAGCTCTTCTTGGCTTCAGTGTGGATAGCTGGGATTTTGAAAGGCACTTAAGGGAGTTAGGTGACCAGCATCCATTCAATTTGTACAACTCAATCCTTGCAGAATTCCAGTGGGATATCTAAAGATTCAAGTCACAAAATCTGGATCAGATTTGGAATGTTCCATAGTTTGGGGTATTTGGATCTGAGGCTAAACCCTTGCTAGAGATGGGAAGCATTGATGAAATTCAGATCTTTGGATAGATTTGGATTTCAACTTTCCTGAAAGTCAAGGATGATCAAGGATGGGGTTTTTTCTCAGTGAGACCCTCTCATATGTTTTAGAAGTATTAATAGAAAGCTGTTCCAGTCATAGGGGATAACATACAGAGCTGAGAATGGAAATGGAAGATACGTGGGCCAATTAGTAGAGAAGAACATGGGGAGTTAGGAGAGAACAACATGGAGCATCCTGGCCAAGACTTTGGAACAACATTAGAAGAACAGAGACTCCCTGAGAGAAACCTTCCCAAGGTGTTCATTGAGCCCCATGCATTCTGTGGCAGAGCTTTGGGAGTTTCCTCAGTGTTAATTGGAAACATGATTAGTAAAGACCCTGGTTATTCACCTTCTTGTCAAGTCTCAGTGCTTTGATTTAGGGAGCTCCCTGGAACGTGGAACACAGCAGGAAGGGGGAGGGGAAATGATGGTAGGAGAATTGATGGGCAAAATTGTGCCAGACCTTGAAGGTGAGGATCTTGAACCTAATGCAAAAGAGAGAGAGCCAATGGTAGGATTCAAGATGAAGGAGGAGATTAAGAAAACCACTGGCCTCATTGTTTGTGTGAACTTTTTTATTTAGCACAAAATGACCATTAAAGAAAATCCGGCATCAAAGAGTACAACTTCTTAATTCTCTTCTCTTCCCAGTTTAACATCAGCATCATTCTGTTGACTCAGTGGAGTTGTTCCTGATTTACACCACTGTAGTTGAGAGAGGAATCTAGCCACTCATCTGAGAGTTGAAAAGCTGCTCTCTCTGGAGGTGACCACTTCTCAAGAAATAGAAAGGTCAGTAGATTTAACCTGTAATTATTCTGGGGGCTGTGTCTGTAGGAGCATTTGGTGCTATATCATGGGAGATCTGGTTTAAAATGCTCATTGAAATGAACAGAGAAAATAAAAATCCTAAACTTGTGACTTATGTAAACCGTGAGTCTTCTAGCTAAGTTGCAGGAGTTGATGAACATGTGATCATAAAATCAATAGGCTTAGAAGACAAGAGATATACTGGGAGGTGGAGGAGGAGTCGCTTACGTTTAGAACGTTCAATGGCCAAAGAGACTATAAGATTTTCTGGGTCCATTTTATTATTAAGTCAGAGCCCAGGGTGCTTGTCCTTATCTATTCACTTCATTTCTAGCTCATTAATCTCATTGGAAATATATGTCACAGTATTTACTTCCAGCATCATCCTCTGAAGACTGATATAGTCTCCTCCTTGATAAAGGAAAACTAATCAGGGCTAGTCATGGTCAGAGCTTTCACATTCCCAGGGGAGATATGAGAGAATATGGCATACAAACAATGTTGCCAACTCTTCCAATCTTCCGAGCTTTTGTTTTTCTTCAAGCACCAGCTTCTGAAAAATTTCAGCTTTCATTTAAGAGAAAAGTTTGTTTCTTATCTTCATCTTTGAAGAGAGAAGCTGGAAAACATGAGCCCTAATGGATTCAATACCAGAAAGTAAATTTTAAAAAAAAACATTTTTTTTCCTTAATCTCATAGTTTTGAAGCCAGGTGCTCTGTTTTATGGCAGGGGAATGGTTCACTCCTAAGTTTGGAACATTTGAGATTGGCATTGTTGTCATACGCTGATGGCCTGCCAGGTAGTGACCAATACTACCCTTGTATAGGTTACAGTTTCACGACAAGGAAATGTACAAAAGGATTTCTGCCCCCTCTCCCCCCCCCCCCCCAGCACACTGGCTATGTCTGCACTAGAGGGATCAGTTAAGTCAACCTAACAAGGTCAGCTTAAAGTCAACTTTATTAAGTTGACTTAGAGAGTCTCCATTTGTTTAAGTTGACTTTATAAAGTTGACTTAAGCCAGGGGACCCATTAAAAGTTGACTTTATTAAGTCAACTTTAATTGGGTCACCTGGCTTAAGTCAACTTTATAAAGTCAACTTAAATGGCTATCCTGCCTTAAGTCAGCTTTATTAAATCAACTTTAATGGCCACATTGTTAAGTTGGCTTAACAAAATCGGTTTAACCTTAAAGTCTCCTTTAAGGGTGAGAGTTCTTAAGTTGACTTAAGAAAGTGCTTAAATCAACTTAATGAACTCCAAGTGTGGCCATGGAGTTGCTTAAGTCAACTTAGGCGTGGTTACGTCAACTTAAGCCTCCAGTGTAGACATAGCTATATATATGGATACACACACACATACCTACACCATTGCAGTGAGGCTTGCCCACTTGCAGTCCCTGTGCTCTCCTGAGTTTCTTGTTAGTTCCCCTGGTTGCTAGCCACACCAAAAGAAACAACCTTGTGCGGAGTTTGCTGCCTATGTTGAGTAGTGTATGCTGCACCCTCTGAAAGTGATATACAGAAATCCCAAGGACCCCAGGGTTCAACCCTACTGAGTCATACTGTTTCTGGGTTGGCTGACTACACTGGTGCAGCTCTGGACCACATCCAGTACAGGGTTTAAGCTTGAAGCTATAATTAAGATTTAACAGTCAGATAACAAGCCCTGACAATCCTGTCCCAAAAATGAATGAGCACCTGCCTTCCGGTTAGTGATTTCTCAGGTCAATTGGTATAAACAAGGAAGGTGGGGAGGAAAACTGACTTGCAAATAAACAGTTGTCCAAGACACTGAGAATGGTGTCACCGAAAAGAATTCCCCAGACCGCAGATAACCCACAGTGTGGTTTCCAGGATGATATGTGACACTCAAAGCATCAGCTAGGGTCTGTACTGCTTCTTGATTGTTAACAAGACCTTGCATATGGACTGAAAGAGAAAGTAGGGGGCAGGGTGGGGAGGGTAAGTTTTAGGAGGATGGCATGCATGGCTGAATGGGAATATCCCCCATAGACACCCTGGCTGCCGTTCCACTATATCTCTACAAAGTGAAATAGATTAGCAGCTCACTTTCAATCAGTCTGAATTATGAGCTCAGCGATTTGCCGGACGGTTTACATGAACCAGAAGATGTGTTATCTGATGAAAATTGCTTAATTTAATATCCTGGCCTGACAAGCGATGAACTGTACGTCTCCTGGAGAATTTGCCAGGGCAGATGACATTACTTAGCTGAAGGATTAAGCAATCAAACCTCTTTTCTTCCCCTCCAAAACCCACTGCAGGAGCCTGGACAGAGAAACGTTAAGGAGTCACTAGTGCCAGAGAAAGCAGCAATGTTAGAAAATGGATCAAATGCACTTTGGAGAAGGGCTGCTCTGTAAAGCCAAACATTGGGTCAAATCCTGGCCCCATTTAAGTCAATTGACATTTTGCCATTGACTTCAGTGAGGCCTGGATTTCACTCCTTATGTCAATCAGTGAATTGAGCAAGATGATAGTGTTGTTTGAGGCTGTGCTAATTTTTGCATGGAGCCGCTTCTGTGTGGTGAAACTACTCAATACAGTGAAGGGTCCCTGGACAGTGAGGACTTTCTGGCTGTACAACTCGATTGAGAAGATTGGTGGGAAGTTGTAAGTGGGATTCCACAGCTGGTGTAGAGACAGAGACCTTGTAGATCTTGTGAAAGTTGTGGGTCTGGATATGGGACAACAACCATGAATGTTGCATGGACATACCTTAAAATCACTGTGAATGGATACTCACAAGAAAATGTTTCTGTTATTCCCTTTCTTCTTAAGCATTTTCCCCATTAAAAAGATGGGTTAAGCAGAGATGCTTCCTGAAAATCAGGTTCATTGAAGAGTCTTGAGTTGGGCACCCAAGAAGTGAGTCATCCAAAATAACAGCAAGGTGCTGCGCAAACATATAACGAGGGACACTCCCTGCTCTGAAGAACTGACAGTCTCAACAAACAAGATAAAAGGCAGGAGGGGAAACAGAAGCACAAAAAAAATGAAGTAACTCACCTAAGTTCACACAGGAAGACAGTAGAAGAGTCAGGAATAGCATCCAGGGTTCCTCATTCTCAGGCTGGTCCTCTAGCCCCTAGGTCATGCTGTATCTAGAAGCATTCCTGAAATGACCGGAAACTGACACACAATTTCCCATTGCTGCATCAGAGCATCACAGAAAGCAGGGAATAGAGCCGCAGTAGTCAGGTTCTGCTTGCTGCAGAGATTCCTGGGTCTTTATCGCTGAGCTAATATAGAGTAAGAAGGCATCTTTTTTACCTACTTCCTTGTGAGTATTGCAGGAAAAGTGCTTTCATTTTAAGCAAGGTATTAGAGAATGACAGGGCCAGCTCTTCAGATGATTTAAACTGGAGAAGAGCCAAGGCATCATTCCCCAGAGGTGATCAGTACTGGGCGTGGTAACATATCCAGGTGTCCGTGGGAACCCTCATCTGAAAGCTCAGTTCTTCACTTTTGTCCCCCGCATACCAAGTTGAAAAGTAGTCCTCTGGAGGGAACACGTTGAGCTGTTCACTGAATTCTGCATGAAACTGCTCGGCTATGATGATGGGATAAAGCAGTCCAAAGGGGAAGATTTACTGCATGCTACCGGTCCGTGTTTAAGCACAGTTGACAGCTCTCCTCATCCTGTATGGGCCTTGATGGATTTGTTACTCACATGGAAAGACATTTTAAAAGACCTATAAACATATTTAAGCGACCCTGAATTTCATCTGATTGAAATGGAAAACAAGAGAAAAGAGGCTGATTGCTTAGAGCTGTCTTGGAACTCACCTTTGATTGGATTACTATTAGCTATGAGCAGTACAGAGAGCTCAGTGGTTCCTCCACATGGCCTGAAAGACACAGAGAAAATTCTCCAAAAAACACAAGGAGTCGTGTGGCACTTAAAGACTAGCAGATTTATTTTTCACATGAGCTTTCATGGGAGAAAATCCCACTTTGTCAGATGCTTTGAAGATGGGGGAACTTACCAAATGGGATGAAAATAAATGCAAGGGAGTATTAAACATAGGATCAAGTCATACAGTAACAGCAAATCAGAGCAGTTGACAAAGTGGGATTTTCTCCCACAAAAACTCATGTGAAAAATAAATCTGCTAGTCTTTAAGTCCCACACAACTCCTTGGTTTTTTTTCTTTTTTTTTTTTTTTTTTTGCTGGACTAGACTAACACGGCTGCCCCTTTGGAAACAGAGAAAATTCAGCCTTGCCAGGGGAACAGGACTTCTGGATCCTAGACACTCACTTGGAGAATCCTCAAGGACCTTAAGATATTTTCTTGGGAAAAGAGAACGGGACTGGCACTAGACACAGAGGTCTGTGATCTGGGGAGTGTACATTATACCCACTAATTTGACAGAAGCATAAATGACAGCATGAGATGCAAGGCAATGGAGAATTGAGCCATATGATTAGTGCCTAAATACATCAGTGATGGGTGATTTAAAATATGATGGCTGGATGGTGAGGGGAGTCAGAAGGTGAAGAAGCATCTCATGGACTGATGGATGATGGATGCCTTAGGTCTGTCCTAAACAGGACCCTCTCCAGCTCCTGTTCCTGAGAAATCAGGAAGGTCAGCAGTGGATTAGAGAGGAATTTTCAGTTATCTGCTCATGTGCTGTGCTACGGCAGATAGATGGATTGGGTTGTGGGCAAGTTCCAAAGGGACAGCTGTGTTAGCCTAATAAAGCAAAAAAAAAGCAAGGACTCTTGCGGCACTTCTAAAGACTAACAGATTTATTTATCACATGAGCTTTCATGGGAGAATATCCCACTTTGTCAGATGCTATGAAGAGGGGGAACTCCCAGAATTGGATGAAAATAAAGGCAGGGGAGTGTAAGACATGGGATCAGGCCATGCTGCAACAGCAAATCAGAGCATTTGTAAGGACTGAAACTATAGGAAACAGCATACAGAAGGAAGGTGAAGTCAAATTACCTGTTATAATGTGAAAAGAATCCATAGTCACAATTCAGCCCTGCTTTCACACAATTTAATTTGCATTAATTCAGTTTCAGCTGTTTCTCTTTGAAGTCCCATTGATTTTCTTGACAACCATCATTAACAAGTCATCAATGGAGTGATTAGGAAGATGGAAATGCTCAGTAACTGTTTTTCTTTTGTGTTATGATTTCTGATATCAGTTTTATGTGCATTTAGTATTCTGCATAGGGTCTGTCCTGTTTGTCCAATGTATAAGGTGTGGGGGAATTTCCCCCTCTTCAAAGCATCTAACAAAGTGGAATATTCTCCCACAAAAGCTCATATGATAAATAAATCTGTTAGTCTTTAGAAGTGCCAAAAGACTCCTTGCTTTTTGTGGGTTATGGGCAGGAGCTCTGTATTCTAAACTCTGTTTCTGCTACTTCCCCATTATGTGACCTTGGTTAAGTCACATTGTTTCTCTCTTTCCCCTTCCATTATGCATGTCTCTGGTATATTTAGTGTGCAAACCCTTCTGGACAGGGGCTGTCTCTTAGTGCACATCTATATGTGTCTTGCACAATGGTCGCTGCCATAATACAGAACAGTAACATAAAATATTAGGAGATCAGACTGGGGAGCATTTTTCAGCTCTCTCAGCGCTGTTCCGGGGATGTCACCCCTTCAGGCTGGAAGTGTAATCTCTGGCTGTTGTAGACAGACGTGTACTAGATCTGAGTGAGCTAAGATGTTAAAATAGTAGTGTAGCTATGATAATGCAAGTAGTGGGACAGGCCAATCACCCATCTAAATACCTACGGTCTTGGACAGGATTGTAAATGGGGCAGTTAATCCATGCCACCACCCATGCCACACTGGCTACTCTGTTGCTTTATAGCAAGCTCGCTCAATCAAAGCTAATGCAGATATCTACCAGAGCTGGTAATTTCACGTCCAGCTCCACTGTGGAACCTTTGAGGTCCAGAGTTTGGAACCATTAGGGGTCAATATTGTCTTCTGGAGCTGATGGAGAAATGCATACTCGTGACTGCAGAGCTTGGCAGGTAAGTGAATGGAAATGAATGGTTTGCACTTGGAAGATAAGGTGTTCTGAGAGGAGGGAAATCTTTTGGTAGCACTAGACAGTGGCATTCTTTCCTTCAACCCACATTGGGAATGTTGAACAGTGGATTAGCTAGAGACCTCCTTTTAGAACTGCGCCCACCTCCCACAGTTTGTTTACTTTTCTTAGACTGACCCAATTTTTTTCAAAGTTTTAGGTTCACAAAATATTTGTGGCATTGGTATGCATCATTTGTGTTCCATTCTCATGTTTGTTTATGCAGACTGCATATCTGTACATACAAATACCCATCAGACGCGTAGTTGTGTGTGCAACTACTTGATCTGCAGTTTAATTCCCGATTTACACATGCAAATTATTTATCAGTCTTAGCTGAGTGCCTTCTGTTGATAATCAGTAGCAATAATGATATCCCTCATGGACAAAATCTCTTTTTGGGATGTGGGTGGTATGTTTTTGACTGGTTGGTTGGCTGATATGTTTGTTTCAGGCTTTGTTTTGTTGGGAGACAGTGTTTGAATAGAAGGAGGTTTCAATGTTCTGAGAGTGATGCTTGCTATGGTAGAAAGCCTTTTTGGAAGGGGCTGCATTTCCTAAAGATGGTCAGGCTCTGTATTCACATGATCTCCTCTGAAAGTTCATTCCTTAGTGAGATACCCTCCACCAAGAACACTTTGTTCCCAATTGTTGCCCACTTCTTTGTAGGCATTGTGATTGCCCTAGGAGAGCACAAGTCTCGTAGTAGTGCTTACTTTTATGTGACATCTCCATTACTGGAGGTTTGTAGTCAAGACAGCACAGCCTATACAACCCTCTGCTAATCTCACTGAGGATAAATTTTCTTTCTGAGCCACCCAGGACACCACATCATCCACCCATGATCTTTTTCTGATGCATGCTCTTTCTCCATCAACTTTCCCTTCCTGTGTTCATGAGCATTCATATCCCACTAACCTTAAAATGTGCATTGCAAGTGAAATCTTTCTTCTCATTAAAATCTATGGTCTGGTTCATAGAAATGAAAAGAGATTCTTGTTTGTGTCTCTTTTGGAAATCGGGACTGATGCTGCCAGCCAGTCTCATTTAGCCTCTTTAAGTTTTCCCAAGACATTCTGTCCACCTTTAAAATGCAGCTGGGCCTTGAGTGTGAAGCCATTACTGCACCATAAGTCCTTAGGGACTTTCTATAAAAATAACCTCTGCCTGTAGCTACCTTGGGTGTGTACAAAAGCATACTGTTTTATTTTCTGTGTCAACATAATATGTCCAGGATCAATCTGTAAAGCAAGAACCAAAATAGTCCCCTCACGCCACTTCTTTGTTTTGTGTTTTACACAATGCCTTGCCCTCATTCCTCAAACATTCTGTTTTGGTTAAATCTTTGGTATCTGGGACATTCCAGGAATTCTTGCTACCATCAAGCAATAAAAAATGGTTGGATTTTTGCAATTTTTTTTAAAGTTTTTGAACTTTTTTTCTGTTGCTGCTGCTACTGCTGCTTCTTCATTGCAGAGTGAACTGAGCTTCAGCTTTCCCAAAGCAATGCACTCATTTATCACGAGTGCAAGTTCTTACGCATTGGCAGAGTCCGTGGCTTACGCATTGGCAGAGTCTGGGCTCATGGCTCTCAGCCACCATATGAAATGAGTTGCACATTTTCACTCCTTATCAGAGTTTAAGATGGAAATATTCCCTTGCGACTTCTCAGAGTAGTTCTGCAGTTGTACATGTGCAGGAAGTTTTTAACTCTTACATATCTGATAGATGGCTGTTATTATTAAAATGCCATTAAAGGTGAACCTCCAAGCTTTTACAATATACTGTAGTGTGTGAGTTCAATTCTGTGCAGTTACATGGATATAACAGAGGTGAATCTCTGTTGAACTGTTGATCTGTCACCCTATTTATCTATGGATCGAATGCAGGTCTTTCTCTCACCAGCAGTGCTGGGAATATATCACAATCACCCAACTCATCAGTCCAACTAGTTTAAATGGGGATTATTTATCCCACTGCCATGGTTATAATTGGGGTGTGACTGTACTGAAGCCAATGGAGTTAACTGCATTTACACAAGTACAATTGAAAGCAAAACCCTGGCCAAGTAGAATCATGGGCTGTTACAAATCCAGAACCTTGGGCTCTGTCTCAGCTGATAAGTGAGGGAGATTGTAAGAATATTTTGAATGATGTGAAAGCTGTGGCTTTCTCAACCCTGTCATGTATGATGGTGTGGAAGGACACCACTCACACAGCAAAACTTGGATGGATGTACTGGATGGATGTATTCTCTTTTTGTGAGACAGAAGCAAACAATGTGTCTGGGGCACTTTCTTTTGGGAAACACAACAGAATCTTTCTCCCAGTTGGATCCAGTGCATGTGTTGGTGGGACCTGGCCCATTTTGCGCTTGCACATGTTAACCTTCGCTCCCATTTTACAAAGGCCCCTTTGCTCCAGTCTAGCCACATATAAAAGCCTAGCAGTGGAGTTTAATTTACCATCATTCAGAGACTCTGTTATGTACAAGAGGAGCTTTAGTATAGAAGAGAAGCAAGGCCATGGTGTGATGTCAGTCCCAAGGACCCAGCCAGTCCACAAGTCAGGGCCTCACCAGGTGATCCCAAGGTAGGTTTATAGTCTACTCAATATCGCTATTAGTTCTGACAGACTTCAGCTCAACCCACATCTGGTCGCCCAGCTGTCTTGACGCATGGGATATTTATCAGAGACCAGAAGTTAGCCCAATTTTTACCACTCTCATGCATTTGGGGGAGCTGGTTACTGCTTGACCAGCCCTGTTGAGTTCAGTCTTAGCTCAATGGTGCAGCCATTGATTTAGTGTTATTTCCATGTTAGCAAGGCAGACAGAATTGAGTCCACAGGGATTATATTGGTAATTCCATGGACTTTGTGGAGTGGTTGGAAAATGTGGTTTGCATAGAAGCTCTTGATGATGGCAGCTGCACTGTATTTTCATCTTCTGCCCCAGAGTAGTACGTTCCTTGAGACTACCTCGTCCTTTCATTTAGCTTAAGGTAGTAGTCAGAGACATATTTAAATGTTATATTTTTCCAAATCTCTCCTCTTGGGGAGAGCACTGAAAAATGCATTTTTTCTCTGTAAAGTGCTATATTGCACAGTTGCACATGGCCTTTGGTAAAGGACAGGACACAGCCAACCATGCCAAACCAACAGTCATTCAACAAGGGAATCATGCCTTGAGTTAGCACAATTGTCTACCCTTGTTCCAAGGAAATAATAAATTGCTAACTGATCTTTAACTATTAGTGGTAAATATGCCCAGTGGCCAGTGATGAGATGTTAAGGGAGGTGGGTGGGGGTTCTAAGTTATTACAGAGAATTCTTTCCAGGTGTCTGGGAGCCTTGCCCACATACTCAGAGTTTAACCAATTGCCATATTGAAGTTGGGAAGGAATTTCCCCAAGAGCAGTTTGGCAAAGGCTCTGGGGTTTTTTTACTTTCCTCTGCAGCATGGGGAATGGTCATTTGCTAATGAATTCTTTGTACTTAAGTCTTTAAACCATGATTTGAGAACTTCAATAACTCAGTCATAGGTTAGGGGTCTATCAAAGAATTGGGTGGGTGAGGTTCTGTGGCCTCCATTGTGCAGGAGGTCAGACTCGATAATCCTATTGGTCTCTTCTGACCTAAAAATCCACGGCCATGTCAACACATACATGGTTAAATAAATTTAAGTTAAATTGATCCAATTGAATAGTTATAAAAATCATTAAATCAATTTAAGTTAAATCAATTTGACAGGTCCCCACGAGAAGACCAAATCGAACTAGCATGTCCATGGACAGGACTTATTAATTCAGTTTAGGAGAGGGGCACCACAGGAGGTGTGGCAAGATGGCCCTCTAGAAGGGCCAACCCCCATCCAATGTGTAGAAAAAGGACAACATCTGAGAAAGGAAAAGGGCAAAAGCGTTAAATCAAAATAACACATCCACACAGTGTTATTTCGAAATAACAGTTTTAATTTAACCGTCATTTCAACATAATACTAGGTTTTAATACAATGAAATGACTTCCCTTATTGAGAGATATGGGAGCTCCTTATTTTGATATAAGGAAACGTAGGGTGAACCTGCAATCTTTTAAATCTAAATAATCTGCATTATTTCAATTTAAAGACTGTGTGTGGACATATACCCTATGAGTCTGTTGGTCTGCCACTTTGGTGGGGGAGGGAGGGGCAGAAGCTAGGCTCCATGCACTCCCTTCACCCCTGGAAGGGTGAAATAGTAGGAATTCTGAATGTGTTTGCCCTGTTCATCTAGAATGGCCTAGAGAAACTGCACAGGAGCCTAAGAGAGGGTTTTATTCCTCAGTTACACTCCCGTGTGGGTGCGCAGTCTAAGCAGAATTGTGTCTTAGGTTGACAGTGAGAAAAATGCTGCACCACTACATGGACACATAGATGGGTATGCATGACAATAATAGACAGATTCCAGATGCCAGTTGTCAGGCTTCACATGAGAGGTTTACAGTCAGAGTCCATTCTGACAGTAAACGAGCTTTTCATTTAAAAATAACCCAAAACGTAAGAACCGCATCCAGCACTTGGCCTCCCTTGAAGTGTTTCATTCAGCTCCCTTGCAATCTCTATGGCCCCCTCCTCCAGCCCACCCCCTTCAACGCATAAAGCTAGCGAACAGATGAGATGATTTTGGTCAAGTTCCGAGCCAAGAGCCACTGCTTCCTTGCCACCATAATCCTGGAAAGCCGCTGGGTTGAGCAGCGTCCAAGCAGGTTCTTCCTGCTGCTCAATGGAAACATTTTATGTGTGTTCTAAATAGTTTTCTCAGTTCTTTGAATGAACAGAAGGCTTGGAAAACACATTTCTAAATCCTTCTCTTCATCGCATGGGGCCTGTTCTTTCTCTCCTAAGTCTGGGCTGCAGCACAGGTACACAGAGGTCCAGGGCTTTTGACTATACATGATTTTTCAAAGTCATTTTTGGACACAAAATGGGAAAGTGAGTCCAAAACTCACTCCAGGCAGTGATTTCAGCTCCATTTGAGTCCATTTCAAGGGCCTGTACTGGCTTAGTTTTGCTATTTTTTCCCCTCTTCCACAATAATAGTAGAGCCATCCAAAGTTGAATTTACAGAAGCATTAGGCTGCCACTAAACCAAATGAAATCAAAAGTCCTTTCCATTTGCCTGTATCTCTACAGATGACCTGTGACTACCAACTGTACAGGAGATTAAATTATTTCTGCCTGTCCTGTAATAAAAGATTAGACTCCTGGATTGAATTCATAAAGCTGGATGAGGCAGTAACAGGACGTGGCATAACCAACAGATGCAGTCATTTATCTTGTGCAAAACAGGGGGTTTGGGGAGTGACCTTGTCATTCACTGGTAGAGATCAGGCACATCCTGGAAGCAATGAGTTTTTTACAGGCAACTGAAAGGCGTGAGATTAATTTGCAAAGAGAAGAAGTTAAAGAACTCCCAGGGGAATAGGGTGGAAACAGTGATAAACCATTGCCCCAGGTATTAGGTGGCACAATGATACCAAGAAAGAAAAGGAAGAGACCTGCATAAAAGCATGTTTGCGTGTGAAAGAAAGATTCACATTAGCCTATGATTTTAGATAAAACAACCCAAGAAGAAGACATCTGGCCAATTACCCCAAGCAGTTGAGTTCACAGAGCAGGTGCTTTGGCTTCTCCCAAGTCACTTTCGAATATGCTATGGAAGGAATGAGCAAGGTGGGGAGTTGGAAACGAGAAGCCCAAACTTCCCAGCAGGCCCAGCAAGAAGTTTTAAATCCAAAACCACAGTGGACCTCAAAAGGGGAAACCTGACTCCTTAACTTTCTCTTTCCTCTTTACTGACAGTGGATGGAAAAAGAGACTGACTTTGTGATGAGTTGTACGAGCAACCACTTCTTTGTTTATATTCCTGAGGAAGGTGAGGCCACAGGGCAGCCTGGGAAGTGCCCACTAGCTGCTGCAAATATTGTTTGTGGAATGCAGGGTGGAAAGACATAACATGGACATGAACAGCTGATGAGCATAACACGATGTATTAGACATGCAGATGTTGCTGTGCCAGATCAAATTACTGGTCTTTCTGACCTACCGTCCTGCTTCCATGCTCATGGCAAATGACTCAACCTCTCCATGTGCATGACTATGTAGCTGTCCAGCAGCCCTATTGCTGTTCTGTCTACATACATGGCTCTCCTTGCTGGCTGTACCACCATGTAAGCATTAATGGATTGTATCCCTATATCACCCTGCCCCATATGGACATTGCTGCTACAATCTAAAAGGTACCTGGTTTGCATGAATATGGCTCTCTTTCAGACAGGACTATGTTAATATGCACCAGCTACCTTGTAGTTTGCACCAGCAGTGCCCACATGGGGGAATTACAATGGAGAACACTAGGGCACTGTGGAGTTCGCACCCCCATCGTCTGAACTGGATGGCCATGTACACACAGCGCAGGCTTGTCCAGGGTTACTCATGAACTAGGGAGCTGAGCCAGAAAGGGAATCTAAACCTAAGAAATGCCAGGCTGGTGCCCAGTCTGCTAGACTAGTGTTTCTCAACCTTCTTCATAGCAAGGACAAGTTTGCGGCCTTCCTAACCTGTGTCAGATAGCTCTCTGGGACCAGCGCCAATCCGCAGATCGGTTGTTGAGAAACCTTGCACTAGACCACCCTTCATACCTGGTGGGCAAAGAAAAAAAATTCTTTCCCAGTCTCCACAGGTGATCATCTTAGGCCTCAAAACATGAAGTTTCATATTCCTGTGTTATTGGAGGCATACAAGGCTACAACATAATACAAAAGCTACCCACCTCTGCAGGCTTGAGTTGGCAACCTCATAAGATTTCTTTGTGATCCCTTCAAGTTCTTCATGAGCTGCCGGATGAGGAGATATTCTTTGTTGTTAAATTTGAAGGTGCCTGCATCTTTCCAATTTCTGATAGGCTTTTTCACCTCCCTAGACACTAGACAGAGCTCTGAGCTGTAGGCTCCCTCAGAACCCAATCTACAATTAAACAGGGCTTTTCAATGTAAAGAATTTTTGCACACCCTTTTTTTAATTTGTGAAAGCAACTAACATGGGAGGATAGGGTGGGTGAGGGTAGGGAATGAGCACAACATTTTGCCTTTAGCAGTGGGTTTGAATCCAGACTGATGGTGATCAACATTGTTCTCCTAGATTGTTGATTCTCTGACATGCTCCATTTTCACCACACTGGACTTCATGCTCCATCTCTAATATCCACAGATGGCTTGATTTTTAGAGGTACTGAGAGACTCTTATTCTTGTTGAAGTGAGTGTTTTAAATTGATGACTGGGCAAGGTGCCAGTCAATAGACAATCCAGCCCTAGCTGTCGAAGCTATTCTATATGGTGTATGTCAATATTCCTACCACTTTCCCTGCTGAACTGCTTTTCATGGTCACCTAAGACTGGAAGTAAGGAAAAAAAACATTTTTTTTTAGTGACATTGTCAAAATGGCATTTTTTTTCTCTCATCTCACTTTTACTAGTGGAAGAAAAATTTGTACCTGTTTTCCTAGGGTCAGGGCTCCTCCTCTTTAACCCCACCATCCCAGGAAAAATAAATAAAAACTCAGTCTATAGAAGGCAGCTCTTTTGTCTCTTCTTGAATGCCCCAATAATTTGTTTTCAGGGCTCGGGAGCACATGAAACACTTTAAACTTGTGGAAAAAATGAGGTTGGAGATTTTTTTCCTTTTGCTAAGCTCTTGGGTCCTGATCCAGCAAAACATTTAAGCACATGCTTAACTTTAAGTGCGCTGAGTATTTATGATGAGTTCAATGGGATCAGCCGGGTGCCTAAAGTTAGGCATGTGTTTAAGTGCTTTGCTGGACTGAGGCCTTATATAATGGAAATGTCTCTAAGGCCATTCCCTGGGTGAAACCAGCCAGTACTTCTGAATTAAACAGACTGTCTGTCTCCTCTCATGTGCCTAGCCAAGCAGAGAAACTGTAGTCTGACAACTTCTTTTGATCTTGCCTCTCCAAGTCCAAGTCTGATAGGAAAATTCCACACCCTCTGCCCCCTTTCCAGCATCCTTGCCAGCTTCTGCAGATGTTGGTTTGGATGGGATTTTCTCTCTCCATGGTGTGTGTAGATAGATGAGGGGTAGCCTCAGTGGTGGGCCAGTGGGGCCAAGACTGGCAGCTAACATGATTCTGTGAAAAGCAATCAACTTACGACTGATATAAAGGAAATACTTCTTTACAGAAAGTACAGTTGACCTCTGGAACTTGCTGCCACAAGATATTTAACTGAGCAGGATTTAAAGATGGCTTAAACCTTTCCATGGATAATGAGAAGATCCATGCTTGCATTACACAGGAATAATGAAAAGGCAGTCCCTGTCCCAAAGGGTTAGCAACCCAGGTACAGTTGCACCATTGTCACATTTGTCCTACAAACATCCTGAGCTGAGCTTATTCAGCTTAAGTAGGAAAGAATTTTTTCTTGATTAGGCGCCTGATCAGTTGGTCACTGAAATCAATGAAAGGATACCGATTGACTTCAATAACCATTGCATCAAGTCCTGGGAGACTGTGTATATTCTTTGTCAAATGGTGGAGAGAATCACTCAAGAAGCAGATTTCAGGTGTTCAGTTTGACTCTGAAGACAGGTATATCTCTTGCTATTTACATTGTACTCGAGCAGAGAAATTTATATATCTATTTTCATGGTCACTGCTATACAACATTGTAATTCTGCGATCGATGGCCAAGGAGACCAGTTGGTGGTCCTATGCCAGAGCCAGGATGTTGTCGGTAAAAAATAGGCTCAGTCTGTATTTCTTTAGTTGTTACTTTATTTATTTATGTGCTTTTTTGAAAAACGTGCCATCCACATCAGACACATACCTGGTGTATGGAGCTACCATTGGATTCTGTGAGAATTGGTGACCAAGGCTGAGCTCTCTGTTGTTCCATCATCTCTCTTTCTTTATTCTTTCACAGTTTGTCTATCTAGTTATTGAGGATGAGATTTCAAGGATTTAGCAACCCAAATGCCATTCAATTTCCATGGAATGTGGGCACCTAAGTCTTGTGAGCTCTTTAGTAAGCTAGCCTGACACTGCCCTGATCATGGTGTTATTTGAATGCCTCACCATGACAGTGTCTCTGGGACCTAGTGTTCCCATCTGCAGTATTGACTCAGATGTTCTCCCGTCATTGTGGGCTAAATTGCTGAAATCAAGAACAAAACTTGCTGACTGCAAGGGAAGCGGGATTTGATCCTACTTGAAACTAGGTGTTTTTCCACACAAAGGGAGTTCACAGTACTGCAAAGCCAAGATCTACCATGTTGTTCAGGAAAGAGCATTCTCTCTTAAAAGATGAGTAAAATGTCTTGGAACTCTGGTAGTAAAACGATTGCCAGCATGCCACTGAGTGCTCCCATGCCCTGTGTAGGAAGAATAGATCTGCGTCACATGGTGGTGGGTTGGTGCAACTTCTTTTTCAATTTGTTGGTGATTTTAATGTTTCTGGGAGTGCAGGGTTCATAGTCCTGGGGTTGAAGCCTGATGCTGCATGTATAGATGATGTGCAAGCTGCCTCAGAACAGCTCTGCTGATCCCTCTGAAGCCCATCACACCCTCTGTTATTCCAGTCTAGGGCTGAGCCCACATCATGTGGTGCTGTGTGATGTACACAAAGCTCCACTTGGAAACGGGAAGAGTAGGAGAATGCTGCCAGAGTCCATTTCCACTTGTCACCAATCCTGCTGGAACTCAGGTCTTAGAGCCAGCTCTGAAAGACAGCTCCTGAAAAGGATTTCAGGCCCCAAAACATGTTCCTGTGCAGCTCAATCCTATCCCCTTCTTCCTGTCTCTTTCGATCATCCCCAATCCCACCACACTACCATCATTCTTTCAGTATACAAATGTCTAGTGCTATCTTAGGTATATTGACATTATTTGCTTCAATGGTCTTCTTGGCAGCTTATTCCATAGTTTTACTGCCTTGTCAAGGAATTGCTTTAGCTGGAATTCCCCTTTTGCTAATGGTTAGCTTGTGAACCTCCAGCTTTTGAACCTCTTCCCCCACCCCCAAACTCCCCAACACTAGTGTGAGCCATTTATCTTGATCTCCTTCATCCAATTCCTTCCTAATTTGGAAAACTGTTCAGCTCTCCTTAGAGTCTCTTTAGAACCTGGAAACATCCCCGTTGCCCTTCTCATCCGGACAGTAATATCCTTCTTATGACCACAAGTGAATGCAGTCATTATTTTAGATGTGGTCTAACCTGTGGCTCAGCTAGCAATACAGTAACTATATCCCCTCTTTTGGTTCCCATCGGATCCCCTGGTTGAGCCAGCCCAAATAGCCTAGTTTCATTTTTTTTTCTTATTTTTTTCATTGCAGCCATAGACAGAGCCAAAGGCATCAAAAGATTTTTTGTGATTTATTAAAAGACTTGATCCCTTCCTTTTCTTTCTGCTTCCTTTGTCCTAATATGCTGGCTTCTCAATGCAACCTTGAAAGTTACTCTGATGCCTTATCATATGGATGTCAGATGTATGTATTTTTGCTTGTAGTAAGAAGAGAGATTGCTGACTGGGAATGACAAATATCTTATTATTTGACTACACGTGGGACTTTGAAGAAGAGTAGAACACAAAGGAACAGTGTGGTAATTCCTGCCTTGCGCAAGAACAAGAGTAATATCTATCTTACTACTCTTTGGAAAAATTTGACTTTCAAAATTTCAGAATTTTGAAATTAAAAAAAACAGCAGCCAGTTCTCAGTCAAAATTAAATGGCAATGTGAGGGGGAGCATGAGGGAGGATGTTTCATCTATTTTTACCCCATTTGTTTTTAGGTTCGGAAAGTTCCAAATTCAAAATGTCATTAAAACCTAAAATCTACCAGCTCTACTTGAAATCATTCAAAGGTACAGTCAGTAAAACAAGCAGAATTGAGCAGTTCACAGTTTCCAGCAGTGGCATCTATGGTGGGTTCTTATGCCACTTTTTCACTGATGTCAAATTCCCCAGGGTTAACCAAGTAAATCCAGTGCTCAAGTTAAAAAGCAAAGCTGATCATCCATCTCCTATCCAATCTCTTTCCAACTCCTGTCTGAGAGAATTGGTGTCATTTCCTTATTTTAATCCATTTAAAATGCTTTTACTTGTGCTACTAATTTGATCATAAACTGAGGCACAATGATCTCATATGTCTACACAGCACACTCATTATGGCAGCATCTAAAGTACTTCTGGTGGCATTTCTAAAGCAACCAAACAGATTAGATGCCTAAATCCCTTTGAAATCAAGGGGAGTTACATACCTGAGTTTCAAAGGGGCAGCCCTGTCAGTCTGGTTCAGAAAAACAAACAAGGAGTCCTGTGCCACTCTGGGTATGTCGACATTGGAGTCTATTAAGTCGACTTAACAAGGTTGACTTTGGCTGTGTCTATACTGACGGTGTCATATTTGCTGCCATCAGTTCACCCTTCTGGGACCAGACTGCAGCAAGTGCGAACTCACCGTGCTGCTTCCAGAAGCTAACGCCAGAAGTCCTGGGGGTCAGAGGGTGTAGAAGAAAGCCAACTGCAAGCTATTTGCAGTTGACTTTCACTTGATGTGTACTGGCAGCTTAAGAAATTGCCGCTGGTTATGCAAGAAATTTTATGTTTCTCGCATAATCAGTGGTTGACTACCACCGAAAAAGCCTCAGATATAGGCTAGGGCTTTAAGTTGACTTAAAGTTGACCTTGTTAAGTTGGCTGAGGGCATCCACATTGGAAATGCCTCTTGACTGCCTATGTCCACACTGGCAGGTGCTAGATTGACCCTTCCTGGTGGCCAGGAACTCTGGGAGGGGGCCTGGACACCAATTAAGTCGACTTCAGGGCTACTCCCCATCTACACTGGCTTACTTCAACTTAATACGGTCGACTTAAGTGTTAAGTCAACATTAAGAGGTGGTGTTATTAAGTCGACTTAAGGAAGTGCAGGGGTCTGTAGGTCGACTTAAGCTTCATTAAGTCAACCTAAGGCTCCACTGTAGATGTACCCTTAAAAACTAACAAATTTGAGATTTTTTCCCATGAAAGCTCATGCAATAAATACATTTGTTAGTCTTTAAGTACATCTGGACTCCTTGCTTATTCCTAACTCAAATGCTTTTAAAAATGTCATTGCACACTTATCTGTGTCTTTAGGTGTATATATGGCTTTGGACATCTGTCCAGGAGGGACCTAAATTATACTGAATTTCAGTGGCAGCTGGGTGCCTATCTCTTTTAGTTCACTTTGAAAATCCCAACCAAAACCTTCATCATTCTGAAGCAGGCTGTTACTCATTGTTTGCTGTGTCTTGAAGCTCAAACCATCTAGTCTGTATCAACAGTCACCTTTGATATCCTACAGGTGATATTTCTGCCCAAGTCACCTACTTGTGTGATAAATGACATGTCCAAGAGTCCCTCTAATTACTTTCCTCTTCCTAAAGAAGCTGCCTCATCTTATCTCTTGTCCCCAGTAATCTAACCAAGTAATTTACTCCTATGTGCTAGAAAGGAAGAGAGAGATGGACTGGTGTTTGTTGTTTTTAAATCTTGGGAGGTGCTTAGATGCTACGGTGATGGATGCCGTATAAGAACCTAGACAGATAGATAGATGTTCCCAGTTTTTTCAGACAGTTTTCTGTCCCACAGTCTATTTGACCCTGTATTCTATTTCTATCTTGCTAAGGTGATAATCTTTGTTGTGGAACCTTATCAAGTGATTTCTGACAATCTAGTAACTAGAGAACGTCCATGGGCTTTTCCCTCAGGTATTCTGGCCGCAATATCTCTAAAGAACTCCTAGTAAAGCAAGGCCTGCTCCTCATAAATCGCACACATATATTGGCTGTCTCTTAATCAATCTTTTCCAGGTGTTCCCTCACTAAGCCCTGCCATGATTGTTTGGAAGGCTTTCTTTGCAATGCAGATTTTTAACCAGCCAGTAATTATTTGTGGTGCTCCAAGTCTTTGACCTTACTTTGCGGCATAGTGTCATGTCAGCCTCTTGCCTGTCCACAGAAATCTGAACTGTCCTCAGAGAACTTATAATGTGTGATCATAACTCCTGGTTATGGATTCTCTGCCTCGATAGCTGACCATGTAGCTTATTTCTCTTTTAGCAAATCTTTTCATTTTTTTCCTCAGAATTCATAACTGCTCCTTTCCTATCATCAAGCACCAGGAAATACATGTACTGTTTTTTTGAGTGACTGTTCATTAGTATCAACTGTCAGGGTTGATCAGAGTTTTTATATCACAACTTTTTTCCCAACAGAAAACCAAGTTTTTGACTACATGATATTTTTCATAAGAAGTGTCTGCTTTCCTCAGAAGTAAAATAAAATAAAATAATTGATATTTCATGATAAAATCAACCCCTCCCCCAGCAAATGTGACAATTTCTTAGCTTTCAGAAATTTTTGAATGAAAAGAAATTCAATTTTTATCAGTTTGGGGTTGGGGCAGGTCTTGGCTTTTTAATTAAAATATTTTTTCCCTTTTTTCCCCTCCTTATTGTCTTTTCTGTGAGGAAGAATCAAATTCTGACCAGTTTGACCTAAATTTTCATAAAGATAAAAGTAAAATAATTGTTTAACAATTCCCTGCATTCTCATAGTCAATTCACCACTGTTGTGTACTATTCTTCTCCATCTTCTGCTGTTAGTTTTGAGGAAACTTTTAATGTTAGTTGAAATATTGTCTGCTGCTTGACAGTCATTTCCCCCCTTTTGTCCCTCTCCTTGTTACTCGTAGTTAATTTGGCTTATTTTTCTAGATCTCTGTTCTCACAACTTCTTTTCCATCATCCATATTAGCAACCAGTTTATTGGTTTCAACAAAGTGGAGACTTAGCCTCTCTTTCTTATACACTTCTGCTCGTGCTGCCCCAGAAGGGCGAAATAACCCAAGAATCTAAAACTTTTCAGCAGCATCAATTCCCCAGTCACGAAGTCATTCTTAAGGCACTGGTGATGAACCAATAATTAATTGGTAACATCCTGAAAAACTAGAACTGGTCAAAAAATCTTTTGGGTCCCCTCCATGGAATATTTAGAGATTTTCTTGAAAAATCAAAATATGAATTATATTGGCCAAAACCAAAACATTTCAACTAAAAACAATTCCGTTCAGAAATGCCACAAACACAAAGCAGGCTAAATAGAGATTCCAATTCTAGTTAAACTGCTGCCTCAGTATCTAAGTTATAAATAAATCTGCTTTCTTGTATGACAATAAAAAATGATCCTAGTAAGACTTTGCCTTGACTCCTTTGGCTAATGAGCCAAGGGTATAATAGAGCAATGATTAAATTCCTTTTTACTTTCTCCAGCTGGTCAATAAAAGGGAAAAATAGTGCTGGTTGGGTTTTGCTTGCTTGTTTTGGGGGTTTATCTCTTCTGTTCTTTAATATTCAAGATTTAAAATTATTTTCCAGATGAATTATTGGTCAGAAAATGAGGAGAAATTCACAAAAAAATGTAAACATGTACCCTTCTCCACCCTCCCTCCAAATTCAAAATTTCTAAAGTTAGTGTTTTAGATGCCAACAATTAAGCCAGCTATTCTTCTCCCCTCCTCCGCCTGCCCCCATTTATCTGGAAAAACCTACAGTGGCTGTTGTTTCTTTCATTCGTAATGGGTGGTTTGATGGAGAAAAAAAGAAGAATGAAAATAATGTAAAAATAAGAGGGCCTGAGGGATATTTTGTGATCAGTCATCAACATCACATCCTTTGTTTTGCTGAAGCTGGATCTGACATGTGGGTTATTGCCACTAACTTCTCATCTGTGTTGAAATCCTAATTCCTGATCACTGGAGAAAATTATTTCATTTCCATAAGTTCTGTCTAAAATATTTATGTGGCCTTTATTATTATAATATCTAAGAACCTTAGACATACAACACACCTAGGAAGTAGTATTGTCCCCATTTTACAGTTGGGGACTAAAGCTTGGAGAGACTAAGTGACTTGTCCAATGTCACACAGAAAGTTAGAGGCAAAGCAAGGAATTGGAAGTGGGTTTTCCAAGTCCTAGCCTAGTTTCCCAACTAGTCTGACCATTCTAACTCCTATAGTCCCCATGTGTTTACATCACTGAACCATCACCAACTGGCCATGCTACTGCCCAATTGTCATTCTGAATCTGCCCAAGAGGGTGTGCCAAAGGTACTATTTAAGTCCCAATTAAGCCCTCAAAATGGAGCCTTCGGGGTAGACTTTTAGCTGTCAATGATTTCAATAGAGCAATGACAACTCACACCGGCTGAAGTATTCATTCTACCCTTAGGTGTGGTACAGTGTTTCAGTGGGAGTTGTTGACCTTGTACTGTGATGTCAACATTCATGATTCCATTGTGAGTCTTACAACCTTTGGCATTCTTGTTACATCCTTAGGTCCTGGAGTCATGTGAGGATCTCAGCATTTGTTTAAACAAAAAGCGTTTCTAGGCCTTATGGTTACAGAGACAAACCTGAAAATGAGGTTTGATTGCAGCTGAACAGTTCAAAAACCAGAAGGCAAATAAAAGGGCTTGGAATTGTATTATTTATTATTATTATTTTAAAGCTCTTGATTTTTAAGCCAATATCATCATTTTGGGGATTTCTGACATGATAATTGAAGAGTTGGGGTTGAGGATACTGCTTAGCAGTTCTGAAAGACTGTGAATGTCAAAAAAACCTCAGAGCACTGAGAGGTGTGAAAAAACATTCCTGACAAGTCTTTGATTTTCTTTTACAAACAGGATCTGGGAAACAGTCCAGGTCTTCCCCTCCTTCAGCTCCACAAACCTTTCCCTAGCTCCCTTCAGGCTAAAGGACACCTCTTCCAGTGGAATTACTTAGCACAGGACAGACCCTGTCAGCATTATCCACACTTCCCCAGTTCTCCTGGGTGTAGTTGTAAAAGAGGGCTGCTTTGAACACTGATGGGAGTCTTTGGGAAATCTGTGGCAGCTCAAGAGCCATGAACATGCTGTTTATCAGTAACACAAATCCAGCAGCTCCTATGAGCCATACTCCCTTACCTGAAGGAGGATAAGGTCTCAGTGTGGGACATCTCCCTCTTTTTCAAATGGTGTTGGTTTTGAACTTCAGTAGCAGCCTGGAGACATGAAGTGGGGCCCCAGTGTGCTAGGTGCTGTACAAAAATAGAACAAAGAGGTGGTCCCTTCCCCAAAGATCTCACGGTCCAAGTATAGGCATGCTAAGTCTCAGGAAGAGGTGTTTGTGGAGGGGATTAATTTTTAAGATAAAAAGTTCTATGTATTTTAAAACTCCACTAAAAGCAAACCAAAGCCTCTTTAGAATGTCTGAAGTTTTAATTTAGGTGGAAATGGGGCTGACTAGTGTTTCCAGAGGTTGTTAAAATGTCTTATAGGTTATAGGGAGTTGCTTTTTCTGCATAAATAAATGTAGTTTAATGACACTCTAGTTAGAGTTTCTAGTCATGGCACAATATACAGTTTGCACATCATTAGTGGCACTTCTGTCTGTGAAAAGGTTCCATCAACATGATCAAACAAAAGGATATGACATAATTGAAACAAAACAATTTGATGGTCAGGCACTGAAATTTCTCAGAATTTTCTTCTTGTGGGATGTTCTGAGGGGGGTGTTTCTCATTCAGAACTAATTATTTTTAGGGGTCCAAATTTCTTATGGGATGGAACTTCTGGCTTTTGATGAGCTCCTATCTGTAACCACTGGGAGCCCAGCACCTCTAAAAATCCTGCCTCTGAAGCATGCTGGACCCTTGACAGAATGCAGAAAAGTCATGCTTCCTGCCCTTTCTACAGTCTGATCCAGTCTTGGGGACACTGCCGTGGGTAGAACGAGACTACACACAGTACTCAGGTCAGGAGAAAAAAGGGAGTGGAGAACAGAGATTACAACTGGAGCTGGGCAAGGGTTGGCAAATCCATTTTGCAGATTTTTGAGATTTCTAAATCTGCTCTCATTCCAATTCAGAACTAACTTCCCAGATTTCAAAATTCAGGGCAACAGAATCCTGTTTTTCTCTAGGGCAGTCTGATCTGCCATCATATTCAATGTCCTCAAACTGGCAAATTCCTTAGTTACAATGAAGATCATGGGATTTCTTGTCTAGCTAGATGCAAAACAAGTCAAGGGAGTGACCCTGGAAGTGACATAGTGGATCTACTTTAGCAGCCTGAATGAGATGAAAGGAAGTGAGAGAAAGCAAGAGACAACAGAGAAAAAATGGAGAAGGACATAAACCATCTCTGTTTGCCATGGAGGGCCTTCTCCCCTTATATGTATGCCTAAGGATGAAATAGAAAATAAGTGTAGATGACTCTACTGCCAATGAACTTTTTTTACTGCTATGTGTCTAATCACCTGGTAGCAACTGACATCTTCTATCCAGCTCTTGCTCTGGTGTGTCTTTCTTGTTTTGCCTGAATTCTAACTGCAATGTTATATAGGTGAAGGGAGCTCTAATCCTGGACAGTTTCTTGCAACCAGGCCTGTGTTGTTTTTAAAGAGCATCTATGCTTAAAATATTGTGGTGGCCAGAGAAACAGCTTTGTCGAAAGGCATTATCCAAAACCCACCAAAATCACTGCCAAGATACCCATCAACTTCAGCTGCCTTTGGATTTAGTCCTCAATTAGATAAACTTTGTGCTTCCATCAGTCTCTCCTCACATAATATTTACCTCTGATCCAAAGCCCATTAAAGTCAGTGGGAGTCTTGCCATTGACTTCAAGAGTTTGGATCAGGCCCAAAGTACTTGTAGTTCTCTGCTTCAGGGGAAAGGAAGCAGAAAAGAATTACAGTATTAAAGGATCAGAATGAAGGGCTAAAGATAAAGTGCTGGTATCAAAGGGTCTTAGACTTGCTCTGCTTTCCTGGGAGTAGGAGATATTGTCCTGTTGCTATTTTTAAGGAGACTGTCCTTTTTGATGAGTTGGAAGACTCAGACTAGAAAAGTCTGTATGATATTGTCATTCCCAAACAAGCTGTCCATACTCTATTCTTCCATCTCAATGGGACCCATTCTTAGGACCAACATGGCTGCAGAGCCGGTTGAGAAACAGGTCAACATCTTTGTGCAAATGTTTACAACTATTTCAGGTTTGTTTGTTTCACTTATAAGTCACAAGTGTGATGCTGAAGGATGGAAGTTTGGAAGAGGTGAAATATCCTCTTTGTCTTCGTGCCATGTCCCATGAAACATTTGTCCCCATCTCCAGAGTCGTTGTGACTCCTTACTAACTGGTTTCTATTACCGTCTTAACTTTTACCAGATCTGGTTGGAAATCACTGATGCAAAGAAAATTTTCAGTGAGAAACAAAAATGAAAATTTCAGTAGTTTTCTCGAGGCTACTTCCTTTTCCCCACCACTGCCATTTTCTGACCAAATTCTGATTCTAATTCTCAGCACTTTGTCAGCATTTCTGAATTTTTGTTCTTAACAGTACATTCACGTGAAGGCAGCATCTGGTATTTCTGTGCACATGGTTGAGAAAATTTAGCTCTGACTGATAGTAGTAAGTGTATGTTGATACATGAGTGCGGGTGTGTGTACACTTGTCATGAACACCCTTTCTTATGAGTTCCATGTATTGAGCTACACAGAAGATGGTATTTGCAATGATGATCAGCAAGTTTTATTGAGTCTACCCACTACAACACAGTAACCATGCTTCATATTCTTTAGCACCGTCTTCTGATTGTACTAAATGCCAACAGATATGGAGACATGGCACACTCTTGTTACACACTGGTTCAGAGAAAGGGAGAATGGTTCTCCAGTTTACCCAGGATAAACTCAACCCCTTGCTTCAAGGATCAAAAAAGTTTGGTTAACCTCTCTTTTCTCTTTGCTGTGGTCTCCATGAGCATCTGGAATGACTTGTTTTGATGGGAAACAGAAATACAGAATCATCAAGAGAGAAGATACCTCCCCCATCAAGAACCAGAAATTTGCTAGAATCACTGCAGATCCTGTTCTGCCCAGATCTTCAGCCTGATTTCTAAACCAAAATGGCTCTTGCATGTAAATTTGGGCACTGTGGTGGGAGAGAAGAGCAGAACTTTCAAAGCTTTTGACATTTGCCTGTCACTGAGGTTGAAGGGCGCCCTTGTGAAGAAAACCAGCACAAGACCTGCATGTTATCATCAGCAATGGTCTAGGTATTCTTAATCCTGTCTCTGAGCATGGGGAGATGGCCTCTTGAAGTGCTTTCCAACCCTCAATTTCTATGATATGAGTCTGTGATTCTGAAGTGCTACATCAACCCTCAAAACAGATCTTATGTGGAGTTCACAGGACACCTAGGCTTTGTGCTTGTTCTCTGCACAGAGGTCAATTTCAGCTGCCTAGAAGAAGAGAGAGATTAGCAGGTGCAGTTATATCCAAGATGGGTCAATTAGCATGCAAGCTCCCAAAATATTTATTTTTTGTGAGAGCTAAAAAAAACAGCAGAGAAGTTTGTTCTGACTCGCTCCTTGAATGAGCAAACATGAATGCACTTTCACCCATGAGACAGAGTCCAATTCCGGACCTAAAAGCTAAACACACAGATATGTTACATATTTATTCGAGGCAGCAATTGGCCAGGAAATGGCTATAAAACACACATTTTGAATAAAAGGAGGGAGATTTATGGCACTTTTGTGAATCTGAGTCATATTTTTCTGCATCCCCCAGGCAGGAATACCCTAATCACTAACATACCCCAAAACATGTACACACAGTGGGCCGGGAATTGCTTCCTTCTGGCCATAGCTCCAGCTAAAGACGTGATGGGGATTGAGCTACTTTATCTGACAGTCAGCAAATGAATTGCCAATTCATTCTGAGCTCGGAGGGGGATTTTTTTCCCCCTTTAAAAAAAGGGTCCTTTTATATGTGTCTTTGATCAGACGGGGTCTTGACAAATTATTTTCTGAGGAATTTCTTTAGCCTTAATGCCACAAGGAAAAAAAATAGATTTACTCTCAAAGAAAAGCTTTTATGTTTTAGAAATTACAGTGATGTAAGGGGCTTTCCTCCATTTCCCCTCATCTCAAGAAATGGAGGCAGGTAGCAATGAAGAGTTTTCCATTCTACTTTAACCAAGGCAGTGGAGTGGGGAAAGGGTTGCAAACTCCACAACAATTTTAATTCGTGTCTGTGGAGGGCCTTCAAGAAACACAGCAAAATCTCCTGAGTTTCAAGGTAGTCATGAGTTTATATTCATTATTATTTATGTTAATAACTGGGCACATAGGAATTGCCTTCATATATCAGATATCAGTTGCCTGTCTTGCCCAGGACACTACCTCCAGTGAGGTTTTAGATGCTTCAAGGAAAGATGAATGAAACATTGCAGTAGATATTTATTGAGCAATCTGCCCACAGGAAAAGATTCCTCGGACTTAATTCTTTAGAGGTAGGTTTATGCCCCAATAGATGAGAACTTGTATCCTTTCAAAAGCTCTTGCTCTTTTGTTTATGTTTTAATCCATGTCTTTGCATCCTGTTAAGTAGTTGGCCTCGATGATAACATGTGGCAGAGAATTCCACAGGGTAATTCTTCATGGTGGCTAAAAGTGTTGTTGTTAACTATTGCTGTTGCCCTCCTTCATCCCAGCATTTCTAAGAATGTGTTATATGTATTGCTAAATGATCCTTCTTTTTACACCATGAAGGTGCCCTTGAAATGACACTGGGTCTAGGGAAGACTTTCCCCCTACATACATACACATACCTCCTCTACAGTGACTCAGCCTCTACAATGTGTGTCATTAGGACCTGTTCCTTCAGACAGATGTGTATAACTCTGCCCTTGAGCTAGTCAATGCAGTTACTCCAGTGCCAAAGGATGCATCTACGCAAGATCTGGGAGCACCAAAGATACCTGTGACAGTGCAGGTGATGGCTTGGGCTAGCTGCAAGAGTGGAAGCCCACCTGACCCCATGGCTATAAACTCAGCCAACTAGTCTGGGCTGTTGTGGCCACACTGCTATTTTCAGGTGGCTGGTTCAAACAGAGCTAGAGCATGGCTGTCTGCCCCGACTGCAATGCCTGCTCCCAGAGGCTGTGTAGACATTCCCTGCAAGATCAAGACCTTTGATTATTAGCTACCTGGGACAAAAAAATCCTGATTTTTGTGAATGGGCTTAAGTGTAGTGCTATATAAATAATAAATGAGTGGTTATTTATGCAAATGTATTAATTTTCATTGTGTTCCCAGCAGAGCTAGTCGCGTCTGTCAGACTTAATGATGTCTCCTCATTCTTTTTCTCTGTGACTATGTCTACACTAGAGGGCTAGTAGGAAAGTAGACTTAATAAGGTCTACTTGAAGTTGACTTTATTAAGTCAGCTTAGTGAGGCCCCATTTGTTTAAGTAGAATTATAAAGTCAACTTAAGCCAGGGGACCCATTTAAGGTTGACTTAATAAAGTTGACTTTAAGTGGGTCCCCTGGGTTAAGTCAACTTTATAAAGTCAACTTGAATGGCTCTATTGCACTAAATCAACTTTATTAAGTCAACTTTAATAGGCACAACTTAATAAAGTCAACTTAACCCTTAAAGTCAACTTTAAGGGCAAGAATTATTAAGTCAACTTACGTAAGTGTTTAAGTCAACTCAAGGAACTCCAAATGTGGCCAGGGAGTTGCTTAAGTTGACTTAAGCTTCCAGTATAGGCATAGCTTGTGTGAGCCTATCATGTGAACACAGGCATGTGAAACAAGAGCACCAGGTCTAGGAAAGTATTGCAAACCAAGAGAAAAGGTGAAATTGTGGCCTCATTGAAGTGAGGATATCACACAAACTCATTCCACCTGCCAACCTAGCAGCTTCAGGTCAGGGAGAGCAGGACTACGTATCATATATTTGTACAGCACCTACCAGGGTTGCCCGCTGCTGGAGCTCCTAGGTGCTACCAGAATAATAATAACTAATTAGTAAGGATAACAAGGGTCTCCAAAGCTGTCATAATTGTGTGAGAGTGACTATATTATGCACACAGCTTTACCTGATGCCAGGTACAATTACAGAATATGTCCTGCTTCTCATATTCTCCATTACCAGACAAGTAAATGACTGAATCTCAGCAAATCTTTTTTAAAAAATCATTCATACTGTAGGGAGGTCATCAGTTTGTTTTGCTGAACTAGACTCATATGGCTACCCCTTTGGAACTTACCAATATTTGTGTAACTGAGTCACATGACACTGTCTCCTCTCCTTGCTATATCTCATTGAAAGAAAACAAAAACACATCCAATGCTTCTTTCTGACTATTAAGTTTCCATGTAAGAAATTTCTATACTCAGGCTGGGGCACTATGTGACTGCCAGCAGGAGGGTCTTCTTTGTCAAAGGGATCCAGTTACTAATATTTGCACCCACCAGTCCCTGAGGGAGTTAAACTTAGAGCTAAACAAATTTATTTATTGCATGAGCTTTCATGGGAGAAAATCAGTTCTGATGAAATGGGACTTTCTCCCATGAAAGTTCATGCAATAAATAAATTTGTTAGTCTTTAAGTGCTACAGGACTCCTTGTTTGTTTTGCTGAACTAGATTAACATGGCTACCCCCTTTGAAACTTAAACTTGGGACTGGGAGAAAATTTTGGGGATGACACATTTCTCTGCAAAAATTCAGATTCAGTGGGAAAGAAAATGTTCATCGCTTCATGTCAGCTTCACTAAATGTTTCACTTTGATATGTTTGGAAAGAAATCTTTTGATTTTTCTATTAGTGATTACTTTTATTTTTAAAATACAATGGAAGGATATTTCTAAATTAAAATAAAAACACTCAATTGAAGTGAAACATTTTGTTTGACCTGGAACACTTTTTATATTTTTATTTTAGTTTGACTTGCCAAAAATTTAAATTTCAGGTTGACCCAAAAGATAATGATTGTTAAAGGTATAAATATCCTTTGTCTTTGGGGTGGGAGAGGGAGGGCCTGGATGCAAACCAATAAGTCAATTATTTTCACAGCTCTAATATAAATACAGAAAGTGACATACTGGTGAAAAGACTGAAGACCTGGGACATCATTAAATGATACTAATGATAAAATCATAGGGCTGAAAGACACCTCGAGTCTGGCTTCCTACATTGAGCCAGGACCATGTAAACCTAGCCTACAATGGTATTATTGCTGCTCTTGCTTTTGGAGCAGCATCTACTGACCCTACCTGAGATAAAGTGCTAGCTACTGTGCAAACACATAAGAAGAAACAATTCCTTCCCCAAAGAACTAATAGTCTAAAGCCGTGATCCTATAAATGTGTTAGCCTTTCCAGGAGCAGAAACTGAAACCAGGCAGGTAAATTGGCACATCCTCATAGCCCATGGAGCACCCCAAAATACATTCTGCCAGTGACCAAGTCAGAGACACTGTGTGTCTTGGGATGAAACTTTGGGATGAAAGAGAGACACAGACTGGAAGGGGAAACATAATGAGCATAGGAAACTTCGGTAGCAATAATAATAATTATTATTATGTGCCAGCCTTATAAATAGAGAAGAAGGTGAAAATAACAGGAATTGTCAGTGAGAATTAAAGCAATGGCCTCCATCAGATTGTATTAAAAGGTTTACTATGTGCAGGGTTCCTCTCTCTTCTCCCTCTAGTTTCCATTCAGGATTCAGACATTATTTTGCCTTCAGGCAGGTTAAAAGTCATTTGTTAGGTCTTAAGCTGAAGCCAAACTTCCTCTGCCTTTTAACACATTAGACACCCCTGAGTGAGACTATGACACTGGTTACATAGAAAAATCATTCATAAAAGCCAGTTTCCTTCCTTTGCAGCATTGCATACCTTTTTCTCACTCACCAAAGCTTATATTTATATGTACTTTATTGAGAATAGTAATGGGTGTGTATCTGGACAAAATATATGCTATGTGTCTCGATCTAGCTATCCAGCTATCTACAATATTTTATAAAGGGCAGATTTTTAATGGTATCTAGGTGGCTAACTCCAATTAAAAATTGCTAGTGGACTAAGTCTGAGACTGTAAAATCTTAGCCACAAAAGGATAGTTATACCAACCACTAACTACATCTTTGATCATTGCACAGGGGAATGGGCAGTAGGTACTTGCTAATCAGCATAGAAAATCCTTTTCATTACCTAGGGTAGCTAAATGATTTAGGATGGTAAAAGACCCATCCACCTTCCTGATAGCACATCTCGATCATCTAGATTGGAACTTCACTCTCCAGGCCAATGCAATGAATCTGATCCAACTCATCATGACCTAATGTTTGCCGTGTGAGAAAACCTACTGGCAGACCTGGATTAACCAATGTACACTCAGTGCACTTGCGTGGGGTCACAATGTCTCCTGTGTTTAGCCTAGCAACCCCACTGTTGTGATTGAGGGAGTGGGCGACTGCATCAAAATTAAGTGAATTTGCAGGTCCCTCAATTTCCATAGTCCTCAGGGTCCCAACATTTTTTAATCCATCACTGCATATTGGTGCAAGCCATAATTACTATAGTGAGCAGGAAAACCTAGTATATTCCCTGCAGCTTTTGAGGTCCATCTCTAATGGGACTGACATCTTTGGAGTAATGCAAAAATCAGGGAGAGTGAGTTACTATAAAAAATTAAATACTAAGGACCAGTTCTTCAAAAGTATTTAGACAGATAACTCCCATTGGCTATGTCTACACTAGGGACTTAAGTCAACTTAAGCAACTCCCTGGGCAACTTTGGAGTTTATTAAGTTGACTTAAGAACTTGCTTAAGCCAACTTAATAACTCCTACCGTAAAGTCAACTTTAAGGTTTAAGTCAAATTTGTTAAGTTGACTTAATGCAATGTGCCCATTAAAGTGAACTTTATAAAGCCAACTTAGTTCAGAGCCTTTTAAGTTGACTTAAATAAACAGCGCCTCACTAAGTCCATTTAATAAAGTTGACTTTAAGAAGACCTTATTAAGTTGACTTACCTGAGCCCTGTAATGTAGACATAGCCATTTAGCGGCCCAATTCTTATTGACTCAATGAAGCTAGGTGTAAAAACCTTTGAGGATGGTCGGAAACTTCTGCTCATGTGATAAATAAATCTGTTAGTCTTTAAGTGCCACAAGACTCCTTGCTTTTTCTGTCTTGTGAGGGATCATATCAGATCCACAGAGCCCTCTTCTGTGCTGACCTACACTCCCTGTAACTCACTTCAGTTGGATTGCATGTGAGGTAGATCTGCAGAGAATTATGGCCTTAAAACTTTTAATTTCATTGGTTGTGGTGTGGTGCATGGTTTGCATACATACAAGATGGAGTTAGCAGAAGCTTTCTGCATTGGCCTAGCACTCCTCTCTCTGCAGTCCCTGGCAGTTTACTGAGTGGGAGCAGAGGTAAGTCAACTTTATGTCCTTTTGCAAACCCACCCCTGATTTCTACAAAAGGCAAAAGGGTTGCCAACTCTTAAGACATGCAGCAAAACGTGCCATATTTGACATTTTCTTTAAATCTGTAGCTTTTGGAAGCAAGTGATTACATGAGACTCTCCACTTTCATTTTTAAAAAAGAAAGTTTGATGACACAAAGGCAGGGGACTCTAAAAGTTAAAAAACTAGAAAGCAAAGTAAGTAAGAAAAATACCTTCTACCCACACAAAAAAAACCACATTTTTAAAAATCTCTTAATTTTTTATCCTATCTCATAAATTTGGGTGAGGGAGGAAGTGTGACTCATTTCTGAATGCTTAAGGTAGGCAATACTGCATTACCACTTCTACAACTTGTATGATTCCATAGCTATAACATCTACGCACCAAATTTTGAAGTCCTCACTTAGGCAAAATTCCCAGTGGAAATCAATAGAACATTAGATTGCTTAAGAATTCAGGATTTAACCCTATATGTCTAACTGCCATAAAATGCAAGGCACCTGGCAATTCCTCTTTTTCATATGTATAAATCCCCAGTCCTCGGGAGACAGTGCATTTCAAGGGGATTATTGCATTACAGAGATGGTCAAAAACTCAGTCGGTCTTAGCTTTGTGTCTTGTACTCAATGAAAGCATGCTATAATCACCCCAACACACACAGTCCACTCTCCCCCTTTACTCACTAGTACAAATAGAGACATGCACGATGCATCAAATAAAAGCATTTACAGTATATAGTTGTCACACGTGGGATCTAAGTGTCAAGAAACCCAACCAGTTCTTTTGGCATGGGGGCTGAGTGTTCTGGGCCAAATGAAGCTCTGACACAACATATCTGTATACAACTGGAGTGGTGCTACTTAAAAATGAAACTGTCATTTCAGTGTATAGACGGAGAGTGACACTTTTCAGAGGGTTGTGCCCTTCATGAGCTTTTTTGAGGGAACTTTGGTTTAATTTTGAGCCAGCTGCCTTCACAGGCTCCCTTCAAAACCGAAAGAAACTCAGCCATTTTTGACTGAGCTTTTGGGGCTTCTTAAATCTGAAACTTGAAGCAGTATTCCGCCGGTATGAAAAGAAGGGGCTCAGAACTAAAGAAAATGTTTAGATTGATCTCAGTGAACCAGAAATAAAGGGTTGCACTCAGCTCTAGGCGAGTGTTGTGCGTAGGAGGTCATATGCACTAAGTGTGTGGTGATCCTGAGTTTCAGTCCTCATTACACTATATAGCCAGTCCATGGTTCTGGAGAAGTCATTGCACTTCTCTGCATTGGTTTCCCCATCTGTAAAATGTGTCCACATTTTCCACAAGAGGCAAAGAAGAACTACGTAATGAATGCTTGAAGAGCTTTAAGTCTTTGATTCTGGTTGAAATTATTGAGCGCCTCAGGTGTTTAGCATCTAGTTATCCGTTAAGGTGTCTGGAGCTGGACAACACACAAACTGACATCACAAATTAATGAGCACTTTGGAAAATGAGGATGTTGTGCTGTAGATGCTTAAGATACTTATTTTATGATTGGAAATAGTAAAAGATCCAATTCTGCAAGCTGTTTCAGACCAACATTGAGCACCTGAGTAGTTCTACTGAAGTCAGTGGGACAACCCTTGCTTGAAATTAACCATGTTGTTATGTACCTTGCTGGTGTGGAGCCAAAATCAGAAGTGGACTCAAACCAGAACTCTGGGTTCAAGTCCCTCCTCTAAATTTAGGGCTGTTCTGATCTAGATCTGAACCCAGCTTTCTCTAGGATCAGACTGCACCATAAAATCCAAACAACCCCAGACTTTAAGGAAGTTCAAATTTGCCTCTAAGTTCAGATGTCAATTTCATAACTCTTCCGTATGTCTCTAATGGGCCAAAATGGAACAACACAGTCTAACACCCATATACTTGGGAAAGTCTGAAAATAAACTCCATGACCCAGGATCATCAATAAATAGAATTGGTGTTGCAAACCAAAACATTCAAAACTCATGAGTCAATCAATCTCATCCCCCCATCAAAAAGTCCTCTGAAACAAAACATGAGATTGGTTCATAAAAATCAAGTTTTGTTTTAATAATAATTCATGGGAGTTGTCTTTCTTTGCTGTCTGGCTTTTTGTCTCCAGAATGCACTCAGGTTGCATTTGCAGACTTTACCCCACAGCCATGAAGGCTAGAAACTTTACTTCTTTAAGAAAAGAAGAAGAAGAAAAAGAAGTGAAGATTCTCATGCAATCACAGGCTTTTGGAAACTGGGTTTTTAAGTGAAATGCCAACTATCCAGCGACTTATGATAAACTGAGAGTCAGCAACACTGGAGTCTGCAAAAGTGTGTGCCATACATGAGAAGAAACTCCAGTGGTTTTTCATTTCATCAATGCCAACTGCAAGATGTCTTGCTTTTCTGTTCACTATAGGAATGAAATAAAGTCACTAAAGCAAAGTTACTTTGCATTGCTACCTGCAGCAGGTGGCCCAGGGAAAGAAAACCATCACCACAACCACAGAGCTGTAGCCATCAGCATATGAAGTTTGAGGTTGGTGAAGCAAACAAAGAGCCCTGTGTTTGTCCACTCTGTGTCTCTTGAGCCCCTTCAGGCAGAAACCGTCTCATACACAGGGAATATTTTAGCCCAGGAAGGCAGCTGAAAAAACAGAGAGTTTGCAGTCACAGCCTGGGCATTCTCGTTCACCCTATTTAAAGGCACATTTTTGTAGTTAAAGGGGTAGAGCAGGATGCATTTATTGATCTAGGTTAATATAGAGCATTGATTTATACCCAATGGTAATACACCACAGTTAATTTCCCAGCTGCTCATTTGTGCAAAAGCTCACTCCAAAAATGCCAGCAAAGGAGGCAGTGTTGTGGGTAAGGTGCACAACTCAAGAGTCCAGACTCGTGGCTTTTATGCCTGACTGTGATGCTATCTCACTTTGACCTTGTTTAAGCCACTGAAGTTCGCTGTGCCTCAGGTTCTTCATCTTTAAATAGGGGGGATACCTTCCTTCCAGGGGACAGGCAAGGCTTGACTATGTCTCACCTTTGCTGTGTGATACAGATGTGTCACTGAAGTCTATAATTAGATTACGATTTCTTGGTTGTTTTTTCAAAGTTGTGAAACTCAATTCCCATTGAATTTCAGGGGCAACTGTGCATCTGTTGCCCTTAGGATCCTTTGAAAGTGCCAGCTTGAATCATTTTCCAAAACTAAGTATGGTTTCTGCTGATGTGTTAAATAGGCTTAAAGCCAGCTTTGAAGACTGAGCCTAGGTTGGCAAAGCTTGCTCACTAATTCACTTAACCAATGTTCAAATCAAATCAGATCAGATCATAGGGTTGGAAGGGACCTTGTGAGATCATCAAGTCCATCCCCCTGGGGCTTGAATCTAGGACCTTCTGCATGTTAAGCAGCAATGCTAGCCACTACACTACATGCAGGGCTATATAGCCTTATGCCATTTTCCCCCTTCCACACCTTGTTCTGTACAAAGCCAGTGTTCCATCTGATCTTTTCTCAAAGATTTTAACTTCCATTCATCAAACCAGAACCATTTGGACTGGAAGGCCATCTATGGGGGCATTTAATGTGTCCTTTGACCCAAAGCAGGAAGGGAATATTATTCACAAACAACCCCATTGCAGAGTATCTAATTGATTCGTGAAGAGGATGATCTCTGCATCTTCCTTTGGCTGCTTTTACCACAGACTAAATTCTTCCTCTGCAGATTTTCCTCTTCTTTAATATAACACATCCCTGCTGTAGTTTAAAACTTCCAAGAATATAAATCAAGAGAGATTTAGGGGAATCAATAATAAAATATTGCACTATAAGAGAAACTGTCCATATATTTAAAGACACAGGTATCAGTATTAGCCTCAGCCAGAAGGGCATTAAGTTTGAACAGTTTGGCCAGGAACTAGACCTGCAAAGGCTCTTTAGACAGCTAAGTCCAACATTTAGGTGCCTTCATAAAACCACTGCTGCCTAACCCAAAAGGGGTGTAAATCCCCACACATGCCTCCATTTCTGCCAAGAGACTTGCACCCAGTTGCCTAAAGTCCTGATGCCACACCACAGATATCAAATTGCTTGGCACCTGAACTCATGCCTAAACCCTGCCACAATGCTCAGACGAAGCATTCCCTTGCCTATCTCACCTGCGAGGCCAATCTAGTAGGCATTTCCAGAGCACACACACCCCCCCACTCAAATGTCACCACGCAAGTAATGTCTCACTTTTTCTGGCTTAATGAATATTTAATTCAACATGGGACAGTTTCAACAGAAGAGTTTCAAAGAAACTGGCCCCAAACACTCATACACACAAGTACCAGAATAGCCATTAACCTGTTGGTTCAGGCGCTTACCTGTGAGATGGGGGCTCTAGACCCTGTTTCAAATCTGACAGAGCAGGTGTTTGTCCCACCTTGCCAGTGGGTATTCTAACCTCTCAGCTGTTGTTTCTAATGGGGAGTGATGTTTTTGCCAAAGAGGACTGACCTGTCTTAGGCAGGAAGAAGGGTTCAGGGTGGAGGTAAATCTGTTAGTCTTTAAGTGCCACAGAACTCCCTGGGTTTTGTTTTGTTTTTTGCTTTCTTCTGCCCCATCAGTCAGGCATCTGAGGCCTAGATTAATGGAAATTAGTTGTACTTACCCCTTTCCTCTGCATTAGGAAACTCTTTGGCTTAGGTAGCTCTCGGCTCAGCTTGTGGCTACTGGGAATCCATTTCTTAGAAAATGGGCATGGGCACCTAACTCGCAGATCTGAATTCCACTGAACAGCAGGCTGCATAGGAATTTGATGTTGAAATGTTCTATCCCCTTTGTGAATCTAGCCACTTTTCCTTAAGGATAGAGCATTGGACCAAGAGGCCGCAGATCTGAGATACCTTCTTGGCTCTGACAGCAACCTGTGTGCCCTGTGGCAATTGAAGTCACCTCTTCTTCCTGTCCCACCCTTTGTCTTGTTCATTTAGATCAGTGGTTTGGTGTGCCTTGAGAACTGTCCAAGCGTGCTTGGAAATTTTGCACAAAGGTAATGAAAATGAAGGTAATGAAAATCAGTGTAAAACGAACATTGTTTCATCTTAAACAATATTCTATCCAACCAAAATGACAACTCATAAAACTTGTGAAAATTATCAATTCATCAAATTCAAAGCAAGGTATCAGTCTTTCAGATCTAAAATGTGAACATTCTAAAAGCAGGTGGCCACAGGGCAAAATTAAGATTTATTTCTCCCAGTGGAGTTGAAACGTTAATGCTTTTACTCCCTCTTTAGTTTGTTGCATACACTATGTTGCAAACCTCTCTAGTAAGACTGTAACCATAGTAAATGTAAGTTAATGTAAATTTATAAGCAGTCAATTAATTTAAAAAGTGGGTGTGCCATGGAATTGTTTGTCCCATTGAAATGTTCCAGGTCACTGAAATGGTTGGGAACCACTGATTTAGATTGCAAGTTCCCAGGGACAGAAGTGTGATCTCGCTCTCTCTCTCTCTTTCTGTCTCTCTCTGTTCTTGTACAGCACCTAGCACAAACAGGCCATGATTTTGATTCTGACCTCTGGGAGCTACCATAATTCAAACAAATAATATATAAGACACTGTCGCCAACTCTATCTCAACTGCTCAGAATCCAGGAAAGAGCTTCAGTTTTTTCCATTAAGGAAAACAAAGATAGACAAAACAAGGAAGGAAATTAATCAAGTCAAAAGCCTAAGATGTCTCTTCCAAAGCTTGAATAATAATTTACCCATGTGGGTCTGTCTCCCCTAATGCTCCCTAAGAAGCTTGGTACAAATTTCTTGGAAGTCTTCTTTATTTATATGGCAATTGTTGACCATTTAATAACATATAAATTGCCATATAATAATAAGAGGCTTGTATGTTTAGTTGTGAGACAATAACATTAGAAAACACAAGGGAAATAAAAGATAAATTTATCATATTTTTTGTTTCCTCAACCAGAATGCAATTTACTTAGTCATAAATCTTGGAGTATCTAAGTGCTGAACATTTGGGAGGATTGGCACAGAGTTTAATGAAGTCATGTAAAAATGGAGAAATTCCCTTGGGTGGATTCATTGCTATGAAAAGGACAAGCACATGCTTTTGGATATAAGTTTAAATCCAGCTCAGGCACTCAGAATAAGGTTTAAGTGATCAATAGGTCTTGCTTTGTACCTTTGTACTGAGGTGAATTTTTCCTAAGTAAAAAGTTCTCAGGGAGGCACAATTACAGGGCAGAGGTCTAAGAAGGAACATCATTGAGAGTCTGTTCCAGGTGAATACAGAAATCCAGCTCAGATTCTTTTCCAGGTACTTAGAGGATCAGTGGCCCTTCTCCCACTGAAGGCAAGGTGAACTTTCCCTCTACTGTTAATAAGAGCAGAATCTGTATAAACTAGAGATGAAGAAGAACTTTCAAGTCATTGCAATCCATCCAAGCTGGTTTGTTCTTTATCAATGTATTTTCTAGTGCTAGTTTCCACCTGGCTTTAAATTTTCCAAGAGAAGGAACATCTTCCACTTCTTCAGTGAGACCATGTTGCAGCTTAATAAACCTCACTGGGCCAAATTCTGCCAACCTTACTCATTCCTGGACTTGCTGACTTCAGTATTTTATTTGCAAAACAAAGCTGGTGGTATCTAGACTCTTGAAGGCTATCTGCCCCTGGCCCTCCACCTGTCTGCTTCTAAGGACAGACTTTAGGTTGGAACTTGAATGGGAATCGGGAAGAACATGAAGAAGGATAAGCAGAATAGGACTATTAAAGACTATTAAACCAAAATTATTAAGGCTATTAAACCAAAGACCATTAAACCAAATGTCACCTGTTATTAAAACTCCTTTTGTTTTTTTGAAGGTTTGTGCTTAAGACGTAGAAGTAGAACTTAAATCTCGCTTAAATTCTCAGCTAAATCTCAAAATGCCCCCTCTGACCCAGTATAACTTACTTAACCTTTCTGTGCCTCAGTTTACCATCTGTAAAATGGGGATGATACTATTTCCTCTGGCCTGCCTTTTGCCTGTTTAGACTGTAAGCTTGTTGGGGCAAGCAGCATCTTTTACTTTAGATATGGTATATGCAGCAAAAGGGAGTCTCTATCGCTTCCAGAGCCCATAATGCAAATAAAGAATAGTAATTTAAGTTGTGGTTATTTGGTGGAAAGAACAGAAAATGGGTGTCTGGGTATTGTGTACTTCATAGCACGTGGTATTTATTAAAAATAAATTGGCACACAAGAATATGGTAAGAATAGTCAGGTAAGGATTTTTTTCCCCCTAGCAACATAGATGTGGTCACATTTCTATAGCCATTCCCACATATACACGAACATTGTCACACATTCACTCATATCCTCATTCCCCTTCTTAATCATGTATACTCCGTTCTCTTAATGGCTATGTCTACACTGGTAATTTAGTTCAAATTAAGGAGGCTTAATTTGAACTATATTAGTCCCTTTCTACACTGGACTTTCATTAAGTCGAATTAAGAAATTCCTTAATTTGACTTAATGAAAACTTAGTTCGAATTAATAAGAACTGCCAGCTATTTCGACCTAAGCCTTAATTCAACTCCTTAGTTCAACTAAGGACAGTGTAGACCTGGATTAACTCTTAATTCGACTTGTTTAAATTCAAATTAAGGGCAGTTAGGTCGAATTAACAAAGTGGACTAAGTCGACTTAACTTTAAGTCGACTTAGTCCACTTTTTTAGTTCAACTTATAAGGTCGAGTTTAGTTTGAATTAAAGTTGAACTTATTAGTTCAAATTAACAAATTAGACCTAACTTTTGCTAGTGTACACATAGCCTATTAGGGTAATATAATATATAATATAATAAATATATATAATAAAGTAGCACAGTTTGGAAAAAAAATGAACCCATACTTGAATTTGAGTATCAATAAAATAAAAAATTCTCAACCAGCTGCTTTGCTGGTTTTATTACCTGTTATTACTTATTAGAACTCCGGTTTATCAATAAATAATACCAGCAAAATATTATATCTGAAGACCCCTGCAACAGAAGTTTTGACTTGTACATATTTTCTGCTTCACCACCACCACACCCGGTTTGCAGCACTTTTTAAATATGCTTTGTTCAGTGTCTCTTTTAACACATGTGGAATAGCATCATTTTGTTTCTTTCCTTTTTCTCCTTTGATAGAGGAAGAAAAATAAAAAGTGAAAAGAAAGAGATGATTTTACAAATTATCATTAATGCAGCTTTATTATCATTATCATTGTATTATTTTTTTCTTTTGCTGTCTGCAACTCCCTAGTTGGCTAAGGGCCTTGATTTCTTCCTACTGTTAAGAATTTTCCCAAAATACCAACCTGACTTTCAAGTTTTCCAAGTATCCCAGGACAAAGGACAGTCAGTTGAAAAGGAACAAAAAAAGATGTGAAAGGAGGGAGAAGGAGAAAAATACAGAGCCCAGCTTGGCGGAGGAAATTATTTTACTAGACCACATCTTTGGGGGAAAATTTCAGGTGTGTCGTATTTATATCAGAACATAGCACAATGCAGTGAGTTATTGCAATCATGAAATAACACATGGCAGAGGTAGATACCTATTTTTCTGATTTGTGGGAGTGTCATTTGTTTTGTTTAAAAAGAAAATAAACACTCTGAAATCCCCCTGTTTAGGCCTCCGTAAAAAGGGACATTGTCTTTTTGAGATATTTGCAAGAATATATATATATATATTATTATTATTATTTATTATATTACAATGTCAACATCCAAAAAGAAGTAGCGTCCTGTCTGTTTTCATTCAAGAACTCTGATTGTGTCAAGAAAGGCAGCAGGAATTGTGTGTTCACTTGAAAACCAGAAGAATGGAAGGCATGAGGGCACACGTTTTGTGCCGGTGTGTCTGGAAAGGGGAACTGGGGGGTGGGGGACAGTGTGCTGTTTTGTCAAATTATTTTTCCTTTTGGGACAAAACAATAGAAAAAGGTTACAGAGTGTATGGTTGCTATTTAATTTGTGGTTTCAAACAGCTGATCAGATCCGTGTCCATCTCTCAAGTGCTCACTGGGAACATCCGGTTAATGGAATCTTGCAAAATACTCTTTTTGTTTGTTTGCTTCTTTGTTTTTGGCTTTTCGTGGCTAGATTTCTTGCCTTTCCCTTAGTGCCTTGTTAGCTGTTCTCACTCCACTCTGGCACCATGCCCACCCCATGAACAGAGTGGTACTGGTGAGGCGAAAGGGTTCTGGGCACCCCATGGGAATAAAGGAATTCTGCTGGCTGTATGCTGGGAGGAGACTGAATGCCTGTTTGAGGTCCACACTGCCGGACGATGGACTGGTGAGAGACAGACGTTTGGTGCTGGAACATGCTGTGGGTGTCCCCTATTTGTGGCGATGTGTGGTTGGCCACACCTGTGAGACGTGGCATAAGAGGACCAGAGGTGAAATGGGCAGAGAAATGCTGGTAGGGTAACCTGTCCATAGGCTGCATGGCAGTCACTGTGCAACTGCTATAAGATGGCACGGTAGGCCACGTGTTACAGCTGATGTCTTCCAGGCTGGGCACGGGGTCCGTGGGGGGAGCAGAGCTGGCATACATACAAGCTTGGCGCTGGGCAGATTCAGTCCTGTAAGAAGTATTCAGTCCTTGCTGCTGGGAATAACTGGATCTGTAGAAGGGATCCTCATCTGCTGGTGATGTTTCCATGTAGGGTTTCTTATATGGATGCTCAGTGGTGGAACATTCCTCATCTGCTGAGAAATAAAATGCCTAGTGACAAAGAAGAACATTTTGCCCTATGGTGAGCCTCCCAGCCTAGGATCTTAAAATGCTTCACAAAGCTGGGGCAGTATCATCATTTTTAGATGGGAAACCAAGGCACAGAAAGGTGATTGCCCAATGTTGCACAGGGCAGGGTCAAATTCTGCTTTCAGGTGCACTGATTTAAAGCCAGAGCTATTGCATGGAGCTTATCTGGATTAACACTGGTGAAACCAAGAATGACATTTGGCCTGGTTCTCCAGACCTCCCAGATCCCTACTTTATATTCTAAAAAAGAAAATAGGCTACAAGACAACAAAGGAAAAGGAAGAACAGAATTTAGCAAAACATAAAATTTTTTACTATTTTAGTTTGCCTCCAAAAGTCCTTACAATTCACCTTAACCGTAGTCCCGAGGGAAGCCTTTAGAAATAAATACGGGAAACAGATGGCAGCAATTTAAAATTTTCATTGTTAGAGTCCAAGTTTGTGTGTAGGTATGTGATGAGAGAGAGTATCGTCCAATGGATAGTTCATTAGCCTGGACCTGGGAGTCGTAGGAAGTATCATCTTGGTCCTGCCACTGACCCCTTTTGTGACCTTTGGCAAGCCATGGCACATCTCTGCCTCTCTTTCCCCACCCAGCTGTTCTCTGTGTTCTCTGGTTAGAGCACAAGGCCTATGCACCAGAGACTATCTTCTGCTACGTGTATGTGCTGCGCTTAGCTTCTAATGATAACTGAGGCCTTGAGGAAGCTACTGTAATTCAAATTTCAGCTATAAATCTAGAGCTTGCCATACCCCAGTCTGGGATTACATTAGTGGTGTCAGAGCTGGGACATCTAATTGCAGGGCTTATGCTTTTACGTCAAATGTGACGAAAAGCAAAAGCAGCTTTCACCCTAAACCATAAAGAGCTTTTTCCAGGCTGTCTTTGGTTTCTGTAGCTTCAGTGGTTGAGTTCATAGCAGCAAGTGGAATGAGAGAAACAGTTGAGGTGCAAACCTCAGGAAGAACAATAAATAAACATGTATTTTGTCGTAAAGTGAAAGCCTGATGCCTGTGAAACTCTTGCCTTTAATGAGACAGGATTCAGGTGTCATTTTTAATGCAAGAAGGGACAGATGTGATGAACTAGACTACGTTCTAGCCCAGTGGTCCCCAGCCTGTAGTCCATGGACCATTGGTGGTCTGTGAGTGTACTGCAAGTGGTCTGTGGGGGGAAAAAAGATAATTACTGCAGGTAAATGTACTGTGATGAGTCCAATATGTTTGTGAGTGAGCATAATAAATTATTAGAAATAGCTGCACTTTTAATACCCCTTGATACACAAGTTTGATTCCGGTAAGCCACAGACTATGTTAAAAATGTTTAAAATGGCTTGCTTATGCGATGATCCTCAAAAGCTTTTAGTGACAATGTAGTGGTCCATATAAAGGAAAAGGCTGGGAACTGCTGCTCTAGCCTAAATTCCTGCATAATATTTATAGGCCACAGAACCTTTCTGATTGATGCATCAAGCCTGCAACCTCTGGTTGAGCTATAGCTCCTCTTTTGCAAAGATAGCCATTCTTGAATTAATGACTTCAAGTGATGGAGAACACACCATGCTTTCTCTAAAGTCTAGAAAAGTGGACTTCAGAAGCTGAGTTTCAAGAGAAGGATGGAAAGCTGAGGACCAGTCAAACGCTTTCTGTGTAAATAGTTTATTGTTTTCTGTGAAAAATTTGTTTGTAAAAAGTGTTTTCTTTCCACACACAAAAAAATCAACTTCTCATTGAAAAATGAAACAACAAAATAGAAAAGTTCTCAGTTTTTGGCTCAAAATTGAAAAAAATCTATTTGGAATTGTCATCACAATGCCTCATAGGAATTCTATTTTGTGTTCCTTGTGTTTCCATTTTACTCTATGGGCTGGGTTATGCAACAAGACCATATTTCCCATGATGTAAAAGTGGCGAGGGACTCCCTTGATTCATTACAGTGGCTCAGCAGGAGGAGGAAACATGGTGCATCATGGGAGATGAAATTTTTCCTGCTATCCCGTTCCATAGGAGAATCAGGCATGAGGCACTGAAGCTACAATTCACAATAGGTACCACAGCATCATTTTTTTCCAATAAAAATGTTCAATTTTGGCCTGAAATTTCAGGGGTTGATTTTTTCTTTTCCAAAAAGTCCAGATTTTCATGGGGGTGGTGGGTAGGAAAAGGCAGGAATGGAGATTTTCAGACAAGTTGTAGTTAAGAGTAAACCTGCAAAGATGCAAGTACCCACCAAAATACATGTGCACACGTATCAACTTCAAAATGCATGTGCAACCATTATTTCTGCACATGTGCATTTTCCTGCAGATACAAGTCTGCACATATTGTGCCTCAAAAATCCCCATGCACTCTGGGTGCTTGAAAACCTGAAGTTCACATGAGCTGACTATCAGACTACATCACCCATAATGCATCTGATGCATCATGGGTCCCCCTCTAGTTGGACCACCACAGCACATCATTGAAGTCCTGGGCCATACGACAATGTGGAAGATGCACTCTTGCTGTAGTGTCAACCCTCAGAGGAAAAGAAGGAGATTGAGGAAAGCATACAAAAGTAGGATCTTCTTGCTGCACACAGTGAAACACACTTTTTCAGCGTGCCAGCCCATAGCACGCTTCTTTGAAAACTGGGACTTCTCAATGTTTTATGTAATTGCCTGTAGTGTCAAATTCATTTCTGGAAGACTGAGAGCCCAGCCTGCAACACTGAAATCCACATTTTATATAAACCTCAGAAATCTAAATTTCTAGCAATAGATAGTTTCCACCGACAGTCAGTGGATTTCATATACATTCAGCTCCATTTAAATCTGAGAGTAAAAGAGGAGGCCAGCACAATTTTTGAATGAAATTTGACGCCATTTTAAAAACAGTTAAACAATTATTACTTGGGTATGAAAGTGCATTATTCTTGTTATTACTGATCTAATAGATCTCATTAGTATTAAGACAAAGTTTGCATCATGCTAAGAAATCTTGGAAACCTTAATTCAGCAATGCACATAAATTTAAGTCATTTTGAAGCCAATGAGATTTAAGCACAAACTTAAGGCTAAGTAATGCTTTTGTGCTTTGCTGAATCTGGGCCTATAACAGGAGGTGGATTTCAGATAACAGCCTATGCTAATCCTCCTGAATATTTCAAAAGTCTGGATCCAACAGCCACTATGAAATAATAAGAACACTGGGTCTGAAAAACATCTTGTAAAATGAAGCATTATTCTGCTAATAAATTTTTCAGCAGTAAGCTGTAGCACAGCCCCAGCCATACTCTGCTGGCACTAGGAAACACCAGCCCTGGGTTTTACTGTTTATTTTCCTTTAAAAAAAAAAAAAGTTGAACTTAACATTTTTCCATTGTACTAAGAATTTGCTTGAGTTACAACCCTGGGCTGATTTTTCCATTTAGTCAGAACATTCTTCTCTCTGCCACAGCATAATCAGGCAAACCTCTCCAAGCTAGAGATCTTTTCCCAGGTTCAGCGTCAGGTGCAGAGAAGAGAGAATGCTGGCTTTCATTTTGTAAAATCAGAACACTATAAACCAGATCCTCGGCTGATGCAAACTGGCATAGCTCCAATGTATTCTTCAGAGCTATGGTGCTTGACACCAGTTGGGGAACAGCCATACTTTATGGCCTCCAAAATCTGATACCAGCCCTCGAAAAAGATCTCTATAGTCACTGGTAAATTAAACTAAGCAAGGAGTGCTGTGGCACTTAAAAACTAACACATTCATTAATCTCATGAGCTTTCATGGGAGAAAATCCCACTTCATCATGATGCTTTGAAGATGGAGGAACAAGAAAGCTCATGCGATAAATAAATGTGTCAGTCTTTAAGCACAACAGGACTCCTTGCTTCTTTTGCTGAACTAGACTAACTAGCCCCTTTGGAACTTGGTAAATTAAAATTGATCTTACTCTGCCCTTTGGTCCATCTCCCCAACCCCCACCATACTCATCGTGGGAACAAGTGCTACAGTAAGGAGAAAAATGCCAGGTTTGTCTTGAAATGGGTTGCATTGTGCAATCCTAAGGCCAGTTACCTAGGGTGTGTAAACTGGCAAAGTTCCATCAGGGCAAATTCTCTACTCTTTTTCCATGCATCCCAGAGCTCCCCAGGCATTGAGTCCCCAGCAGACATACAGCTGGCAGAACATATCTCTGTGCCTTCCTCCCTGTAGCTCTGTCAGCACACGGGGCCTGTCAGGAGTGGGAATGAGCATCTCAGTGGTGGGGAGGGCATCAGGAACACCTCCTGGAAACCACAGCTGGCAAATAGTCTCTAAGAAGCCTCTGCTATCTAGTGTAGTTTAGAGCAACTCGCAGACAGTTCTAAATGGTTCTGGAGCCAGAAAGGAGAGTCCGAGGGCTATAGTCCTCTTCCAGACAGCTCCCACATGTTCCAAATGAACCTGAACATAGCAGTTAATTTTGACCATGGCCTTCAATGGAAGTAGGATGATTTACATCAACTGAGAAACTGGTCTTGCCTGATTTTTCCTTGATGTTAATGACCTGATAGTTTTTTTTAATATATTCATTCTCATAAAGCCCCATCCTACAAGGTGGTGAGTACCCTGACTTCTGATGACCATCACTGGGAATTGAGGGTGCTGGTCATCTCACAAGATCAGTCTATTAGGATGGGGAAACCACAAAGGATGGAAGGTTCTATTGAGTGTGGAGAAGCAGACAAAGTTTGAGCTAAGCTTTTCGGAAGTGCATCCAAGCAAAACAGAGACTGCTAAATTAGCTGGAAACTTCATGAGAACTGGCTTCTTCACAAGGAATTTGGTGCTCCTTTTCTTGAAAGGATCTGAGCATAATTGGACACAAGATTTTTGGTATTTATGACTTCCAGCTGGGTCGTAAATACCACAAGAATAGCTTTTTCAATGGAATTTGCACATTTCTACTGCTGGTCCTATCCAGAATCAGGTACAAAAATGCATGGATGGTTTCATATCTTCTGAGTCTCAGCTGATGTAAATCAGGATTGCTCCTTTCAAGTCAATGAGGGTATAGTCTACTAGCCTCAAAGCAATGAAAAACTGGGCTCTGGTTTTATTTATTAGAAAAGATTTATCCACATTCATCAGGTTTTTAAAAATACCTGTAGTTTCAATGTGAGTTTATGCTGCTTGTCTGTATGATTTTTAATATTATGATTATTCTACCCAATCTAGTTTACCTTGCTGGGTTTGAATAATAAGCCAAAAGTTATAAGACCATTGAAAAGTAGCAAAATAAAAATTCCTGTGTGGAAAAGGAAGGGCCATTTTAAAATCTTCTTAGCAATGGTGAATAATGCCTGTGTCCTGGGAAGTGGACCTAAAGACAGGACTCATGAATGGACCTAAGGCCACTTGCTCTGCTGGTATAAATCAACATCACTCCATTGGTCCAACAATTTCAAGACATTATAGTAGATTCAGACATAGAGATGGGTGCAACTTGTACAGAGACATTGAAGGAAAGAACCCAAAATTGGAGCATCCCACAGTTTAGGGTTAATAGCCTATGGAGAAATAATTGGCAGGGAATATGCCTCAATAGGATAACTGTAAATAACCCCTTAGACTGAACAACAGCCATTGAGTTGGGCCTTCTAACGCTCATAGATGTTGGGATGAGGTATGGCAAAAAAAGACTTTGAAATCTGAAAACTTGTGCAGCTTCTACTGTATCTTATTTGTCCAGTATACAGAGAGGACACCAATTCTGTGGCTTCCCAAAGTGAAGAAAGAAATAGATAGGGTGCAGTTCTACTGAGGTTCAGTGAAGCAGTAAGAAAAGAAAGTCATATTTTTCCCACCATGGAAGGTCGCTGCTGCAAAAATTTGGAGCAAAGAACTTTGGAGCTGTCCCATCATCTTAAAACTATTTTCTATGCACGTCTTTAAATCGACTTGGTGTGGATAAAGCACAGGGAATGCACTGAATTAACTAAAGACTTTGTTGATCCCATCTCTCATACTGCCATTTTTTGAAGTTTTCAAGTCTATGGCAGCTTCTGAAGACACAAACAACAAAGGGCTCAGTTACACCAAGATGACTGGAAGCCTGCAGCATATTATTCCAGATGACTTTCAGATGCTGAGATCAAGCAAGCCCAACTAGAGAGAATGTTTGTTGAGTGGGTGCACATCAAGAGAGCCACAAGATATTTGCAAAGTCTTATCTATATTATGCTTGTAACAGACTGCAAGCCACTCATGCCATTAAAAACCATTTAAACCTAGACATGCCTTCTAAGATTGCTCAGAAAAAAATTGGACCTATTCAGATTACCACCCCAACATAGCCCCTAGATGCGATTGGCACCATATTTAAGATCACCATTGATCACCCATGTTTTCCAGAGGCTTGGTATAATATAGAAGCTGATGTAGCTACCATTTTGAATGGTTTGCCAGGCCCATCACTGAAAGCTTGACCTGTTAGAACTGATAAACAACTACTAACTGTATCCAATTTTGTATGGATGACCAGTCAGAATAGTTAAGTGTCAAGGTGCCCTCATCCGGCCTGTGACTCCTACAGAATAAGAGGAGAACACTTCAAAGCCCAAGTTCTGATCTTTGATCACACACATACCCTAGTCCTAGAGTCTTTTCAAGATTGAGCAGGTGCTAAGCACCAAGGTGGAATCGTGAGATGAACAGAAAAACACAAGTCAAAGAAACATTTGTACTCACATCATTACCTAGAAGCATTTGGAAACAAATAGCACTTGACCTGTGTGATGGAAAGGAACACCTACAGGTCAGGGAACCAGTGGTTCTTTCTAAAAATGTGTAGAAATTCTATTTCTCAGTAGACCACGAGTCAATGGGCCATAGGAATATTAAAAGGCATCTTTTCTCATTCTGGAATTCTGGAAGAAATTGTTCTCTCAGGGGGGCCCAGTTTGTTAGCTCTGAAGTTTCCAAGCTTTTGGGATAAAATATGATTTCTTCCTAGTACTTCACCCACAAGCACAAAGACTTAATATGGCATCTGATGAGTATAGGTTGTTAAGAGATCTCTACAGCAATAGAGTCCCATGTTAGTCCTGCCATTCACCCACGGGGGAACCACCATAGCAGTCACCAGAATAAGACCATCTTTGACCAACAATGCTACTAACCACAGGCAAAACTTTCCCCTAGCAAGTGCTTGAAAGACTGGGCAATACCTCAGGATTTCCACTTTATTCTTTGGTATAGAGATCAAAACTTCCCCAAGCCTAAATCAAGAGAGCTGTCCTGATAAAAATAGATAAGGGGTGGGGGGAATGTTGTTTTGGTGTCCTAACAGTCTTCACAGTCAAAGTATTGAGCATGGAAAGATACAGACGTCATCTTTGGCTAGTTCTGAACTCAGCTAAATCGTCCTTTGATCCCAATAGCAATGGTACCATCTTGCTGAAAGGAGATATTCCTCTTGATACTAATATCCAGGAGTTAACTTCTCTCAAGGCTGGATGATCCAAGTAAATCAGTTGGAGAAAACTCTCCTCAAGGCCAAAAGCTGAGAAGAACTGAATTAATAATGAATCTGGGGAGTTTACATTCTTGTTAAGTATTAAAGCTCATTAAAAAGTTATTTATAAAGAAAATAAAGTGGGAGAAGAGAGGGAGAAAGGATGGTGCGAGGTGATGTGCTCTGTGTCTGTACAACTGTCACATGAAGCCAGGTAGAAGGAGGAACTGGGAAAGGCAAAAGCTCCGCAATGAAGCAGAGAGAGAGAGAGAGAGGGAGCAGGTTAAGGGCAATACTGCTTTCCTTATTCTAATAAAGTTCCTTGTTTCAGTGTTAAAGGAAAGTGACACGTGATAAATGTAGTCTAAGATTCAGGTGAAAGCTCATATCAGGTTCTGATTTATCCCAATGGGTTTACTCATCCTTCGTTATTTTTCTTTTTAATTAATCTCACTTTGCAAAGAGCCACTTGGCAGCTACGTTAGCTCTCTGTTTCTCATTAACTTCTTGTTTCTTCTCTTTAAGCCGTGGTGGCTGTTTTCGATTTATTAGATGTATGCAGGGAAAGTACAGAAAGGAAGGCAGAGATTCAGGCTCCTGAGATGTACAGCTCTGGGCTCACGGAAGAAGCCACTGGTATCTGGCAGGACACTGCCACTCTCTGATTAAAGCATTTGGCAACTTTGATAAAAGGGCCTTAACTGCCTCTGCCACTCAAGCCATTGGAGAGATAGGGAGGAGACATCAGCAGCACAGACAAAGAGGGCTCCCTTTTGCCAATGCCCTGCACTTTCACAGGGCCATGCGCACCGAAAGGGCTGGTGAACTTCTTGTGGAGGAGATATCGTCTCTTCTGTGACAATAAGAGGAAGTGAGATAATTGGGGGATTGAGGGAAACCACCCATGGAGACACCACTTAGCGGGTATCCCAAAACTGGAAGGAAACCTCTGTTGATTTCTTATCACTTTACAATGTGGAGGCAAATGATGAATTGCTTTCCATTGCGAGGACACACAGCAGTCAAAGATTGCCCAGAGTGTTTATTGTCATTCAGCCTTTCTTGTTTTTTGTTTTTTTTTTTTAAAGAGCATTGGGGAGAGAAAGTCTGGGAAAGGTTAAGCTTGTTCTGCAATGGAGCAGACCCTGAATGTACTGCAGGCTGGATTTGAACTAAGGAGAGAAAAGGGTGGCAGCTTTCTCAGCATTAAATGGGCTGTAGGATCAGAGACTAGCTCTGAAGTGGAGCAATCAGCTGACTGGGTGCTGACTTGTGTCTCAGGAACCCTGAGTTTTTTTCCCCTCACTCTTCCATTGCCTTGCTGAGTGTTACTTTACTCTTTTTAGATTGTGAGATCCACATGGGATTCACCATCTCTTACCAAGTATATATACAGTGCTAGAAAGGTGAGTGACTTCAGTTGGATCATCCAGCTGTTACCATAGTGCTACTAAAACTGACCTGTAGAAACCTAATGCCTAAGGAAGCAGTCCTAGGAAAAAACACTATTTTGTCAGCTTCTCCTCATATGAATACCGTACTGATTTGAGAGAGTAAAGGCTCCTCCCCTGAGGACTAACTGCATAGCCTTACTCAGGTGATGAGCAGTTACTCATTAAAGCCATCCCATTGAAGTTAGCAGGATTACTCATGTCTGTAGTTGCTGAGTCTGAATACGGGGTTTCCCTTTTCATCTGTAATGCTTTGGCAGAACTGGGCCAAGATAACACCACAGTCAGTGGCAAAGAACTCAGGTCTTTTGATTTCCAGCTCAGGTCCCTATTCACTGGACCAACACTCAAAAGGCCCCATGCAGACTGTCTGCATAGGGGTGAATCTCCCCCAAATATAACACTGGATTCATCAAATGTCACCTTAAACCCAGAATATCTGTGTATTTATGTGTTTAGATTAACCCTAAGACCTTCTCAGAGGCAATAGAAACTGATAAGTCATCTTTATCTCTGTCACTGGCTATCTTTCTGGATGTGGATTCAACTTGTATACAGCAGTATGGCCACCTCTGTGTTTCATCTGAGCTGCTTTTTTGTAACGGAGCTGCACCAAGACTGTTTATACGAAAAGTGGCAAGGCAGCCTCTCAACCTATGCAATTCAGCAACCCTCCTGCCGTCGGTGGGGCAGCAGGGATTTATGTCTGAGAATCTGACCCAGTGCATGTAAGACTGAACCGGGACAACAACAAATCTTTGTCCATCCAAAGGACTCAATTTTAAACCATGACTAAGAAATCTGTGATGAATGCAAGATGGGTTTAACTTCCATTTTTGCATTGGAGAACAATAGGATAGATGAGGGGAAGTTGCCAGTGTCTGACCTTTTCTCTTGGTGCAGTGGTAGATCTGGCTGTGCTCCTGGGAGATCGGGTACGGGTTGGCAGGCGGTAGCAAGTCCTGGGAGGTGCTAGACACCCCATTCTCACATTGATACTGGGATGCGAGGTTGGAGGAGGCAGAAAGAACCCTGGTCTCCCCACTGAAAGGGCTGTGATTAGAGGCCACTTTTTGCCGCACCGTGCTCCTAGGAACCACTGGGTACTCTTTACTGAAAAACACAGGTAAAAAAAAATGCAGCACATTAATTTCATACATTTACTCCAACTTCCAACAAAACTGTTTTCCCAAGGATCTATGGCCTACTCATGTTTTATCAGTATAATTCTTTGCAGCGCATCATAGCATGGCTTATATTTTCCTTCCCTCTAGATCTCCTTAAACGTGTACCTCTACCACTGTGACTGCTATTATACATGTCTAATAATAACCAGACCTACTTCTGCCATGCCGCTTACAGTGAATCAAGCTGACTTGGATATAAATTATAGATCACTTGCCTATTGCTGTTTCCATCCCTTTCCCCCAGCCTCTATCAGTTTGTCTGTCCTCAGATTATGATCTCCAAGCAGCACGCCTAGAAAGCACCCAGCATACAATGCTGCTACCATAAATAAATAATCAATTATAAATAATCTAGCTCAGCACTTAGGCCTTGCCCATAGTGGAGGCACAGCACTAGTGTGCTAAACTGATACAAACCCCCAGTGTAGACGGCCTGCACAGGATTTAATTTGTTCAATTTTGTAAACTGTGGCTTGCTCCTCTGTAGCTAACCTGATTTGAAGCCTCATTGCAGCTAAGCTGCTAGTTAAAAACCTCACAGTAGACAAGGCCATATAGCAGTTTTCATCCATAGTTTCCAGAGCACTTTAGAAATGCAGGTAGACATGGTTATTGCCGGCTGAGAAACTGGGCAAGCCCACTGAGTTCAGCAACACCCACTCTATTTTGTGTTACAGCAAACATCAAAAGGCCTCAATCAGGGCCCCATTCTTTCTGTGTAGGAGAACACAAGATGCATTAATTGCCACAGCTTGAGAGGCAGGCCCTGACCCAAAGAGTTTACAGTCTGGACAGGGCAGACAAATAGTGCAAGGGGGAAACTGAGGCTTGGAGAGGTGAAGCAAATCATTCAAGTTCACACAGCAAGTAAGGAGCAGAGCCTGGAGTACAGCACAGCTCTTTGACTTTTTGCACCACTACTGTATTCACCTCTGATGTGTACATAGAGATTACTCATGTGACTATGGTCTGTGAACTGGTGCATGAGACTGATCCTACAAAATCATCAGTGTGACCTAGGGCACCAGTGGGACATCTTGAGCGGGCAGAGGTCCTCCTGTTTGCAGGATGGAGTCCTGAATGAATGCAGGATCAGGCCCCTTGGAGAGAACCATTGCTGTGGCAACTAGGCACTTATTTACAAAACTGAACAAAGCAAATTATATAAAACGCCCCACAGCAGGCAGTGTTCATCCAAACCACTGCCGCTGCTGTTGCCAGAAACATTAACTGCCATGCTGTCATGGGAGAAAAAAGTCAACCGAGAGCACAAAGCCAAATAAATGTGTCTAGCGTCGTGCCCTGAAGCCAGCCAAAATCTGGGATCTGGTTGTCTGCCAAGCAGACAGCACTGCAAAGGTGGGGTCCTTTCCCTTCAGGAAACCCTGGTTCTGCTCCCCAAAGGGCAAGTAGGAGCCCAGCTTTACTGCTGGGAAGGACATGAAGGCCTGAGTCCTTTCTCACGTGCCTGGACCCATGTTGTGTAAGAGGAGAAAGAAGAAATGGGAGTGGGATGAATGCACTGCTCAATCTTCCCCCACTCCCTGGACCCCGAGGTTATGTTGTTCTTTCCACCCCAGCCTTGTGTGTGTGTTGCAACATCTGTGACTGCAGGAACTAAAGGCAAGCCAGAGATACAACATGTAAACCAGAACTCTCTTTCTGGTTGCATGGCAAGATGGACTATCCAGACACTAAGCACCCAGCCAGCACCTAATTTGCCTGCAGCCTATGGGAGACCCTTCATGATGGGGGGCCACCTTCTGATTACACATGTGACGAATTTGAAAGAGACCATCCCATCACATACCAGACACTATCACAGAACAATGAGCTCGATCCACTGACAACATGGTTTCCCATGCCACACTAATTCTCTACCCATCTGAGAGGAGCCAGGCTAAAGGGGAGATTATACTCTAATTCCCCCTTGCATTTCCCCTTGAATCCAGAGGAGGGTATGCGGCAGGCAGTGCCTGATCCCTGGTCCATTTTCCCTGTGCCCCAACACACCATAAAACCACCCCTCGCACTGTCATATGGACTGGCTTCTGTAGACTTGAAGTAGGGAGATAATGTGACATGGCTTCATTTCCTTCTTTGTGGCTACTCTGGTGAACATGAAGAGGACTTTCCATTGTGTTTGTCCCCATCCCATGGTGAGGAAGTTGGTAAGTGTTTGTAGGAACTGACTACCCTCTCTCTGCTCACATCCACAGCTCACACTCACTCAGAAGTAACAGATACAGACAAGATGGACTCCTCTCTTCAAGACGAAGTGATGGAAAATTAAGGCTGGTTGAAAATTTTCTGTCACATCTGTGTTTTGATGGGAAATGCCACCATGGTGCCTGATGGGAGTTGTAGTTTGGATATCCCATGCTCCCATTCTCCTCTTTGGACAAGGCTTTGCACTCAGACTTTATTGTCTGAAGAAGCCCAATGACTATGCCTTTTTCCTGAGGTGCAAGCTCCTTTTATACAGAGAGGAGACCTCAAGAAGACATAGTCTGACCAGTGAGGCTGGTGTGTAGAAAGACCTCAAACTACCACTCCCATCAGAGTTTAAGAGCAGGTTAGACAAACACCAATCAGGGATGATTTAAGAAGATACTTGGTCCTGCCACGAATGCATGGGACTGGACTTGATGACCTCTCATGGTCCCTTCCTGTCTCTGTGATTCTGTGGGACACCTCCATGGCCTTTGTCAGAGCAGAAACATTTTAGTTTTCAGCTGAAATATATTTTATTGTGAGTTGTCACCAAAACATCAAAATTTTCCATGGGAAAAAACCTTAATTTCTGACCACCTCTATATAAAATGTCTTTCTTCCAACTTGTCTATTTATGTCTATTCAGAGGAACAGTCTTCTATATATTTATATCTTGGTCTTCTCTGCAGTGTCTAAGTTCTCACAAAGAGATTTCTCTGGCACCATCTAATGCAGCAGTCATCTTGAAACATTTATTAATGTTTGCGGAGCGCACTTGATATGTACAATGAACATTTATCATCTGAGATTGCCTCTTGCTCTTTAAAAATGCATTAGACGTTTTTCAGTGACTGCTCCAAAAATAGCCAATTGTAATTGTAGGCCAAAGGTTTAATGGAACGAAAGGTTTTACTTATTGCTGGCACAGAAAGATCGCCGGCTGTAGGACTTTTGCTTTTCAAAATAACTGCATAATGGGGGATGGGAGAACGGAAAGGCTGACAGCTACTGGCAAGTGTATTCAGCCCTCGGAGCAATACGGGGATACTGTTGTCATACAGTCAGAATGCCAGGGTTATTTTATGCTAGGGTGGTAATGTACTATTTTTTTTTCACATTAAAAATTGTATATAGAAAGGCTGGTTTAGGAAAGAATTTACAAGGAGGGAAGCTGGCCTACTCAGAGCTTTCTGAAGGACTAATGGTAAATGTTCAGTTAAGTTACTGTATTTTATTACTGTTTTACAGTATAACCGAGGGGCCCCTCTGAGATCAGGAGCCCAATGTTCTAGGCACTGCGCATACACATAGTGAGAGGCGGTCCCTGCCTCCAAGGCCAAAAATAAACGAGCTGGGAGGAAGAGAGTACTATTTCTGTTTTACTGCCATTTTGCCAATGAGGAACTGAGGCCCAGACTTGCTCAGGATCATGCCAGAAGCTTCTGGCAGATGCAGGAATTGAGCCTGGTTCAGCTCAATCTATGCTTAAACTGCTACACCAGCAGAGCTGTTGCATTGTACTGCTCCACCACAGACACTTACTGCAATAATGGGAGGGGTCTCCCGTTGGTGTTGGCAATATGTCTTCCCAAGAAGTGGTGGCTAGGGCCGATGGAAGAATTCTTCCATCAAGGTAGTGCTGTCTCCACCAAAGTTTAGGTCAGCTTAACAGCATCTCTTGGGGGGGGGGGTGGATTTTTCACATCATTGTGCTGATTTAACTTTTCAGTGCCCAGCCCAGAATCTGGTATCCTAACTACAAGGCCTCCCTGTCTCTTTTAAAGCCAATGGGAGAAGCCTGGCTTAAATCCTATGCTGCAGTTTTCAAATTTGCACCCTTAAGAGAGAGGGAAGGAGGAAGAAAGAAGAGAAAAAGGAGCAGCAGGAATGGGGCAGAGTCATTCTTCTTGCCCCTGACCAACAGCAGCAGGGAAGTCAAGGGATTGAGAGATTTCTAGAGTGCCTTCTGCCTGCCAGACAGAGGAGCCAAAAGCTGGGGACACTGAATGTCTCTCTAGCCTAGCTAGGAGTCCTAGAAAGTAGGTCCTGCACATGATGGTTAAAGGCACTGGGTGCAGAGTAGGGGGACCCACCATGTGCCCTAGATGCCATATCAAATCAGCTCGTGCTTTAGATACCAAATCCTCACAACAAACTGCTCAGCACCAACCCCCAGACTTAAAAAAAGAGAGAGAGAGAAAATCACCATCTGTGCTGCTCCAGAACAGAAAGGGGGAGAAATTATTCACCCATCTTGGCTCAGGGTCCAAGTTAAAATACAGTTTTTTTGTTTGAAGGTTTAAAATACAGGTCCCCCAGAGGAGTCCTGGGGTAAAATCTGATTAGTGAGTATGCCTGCTTTGGATTCACCAGGGTTACCCCTCTCTGATGGGATGTGTACTCCCCATAGGCACTGAAAGAGTTAATGTGGGTCTACAAGAGGCCAATCATGTTACCTTGCAGCACCTGGAGAGAGGTCCAGGCTTATGTAAAGATGAAGCTGCTCAGCTGGGGAAGAAACTGGGTGGTGACTGAAAGTATGGTTTCAAAAGGTACTGGGGAGGGGGGGTGAAAAACCTTTTCTAGGCAGTCCCCAGAACTAGAAAGACTGGGCAGGTCAAGGAGGAAGCATGAGGGAAGACTTGGCCCTGAAATCTTTCCCTAAGCTGTGAAGCCTGATAGGAGAGACATAGAGCAGCCTCTAGGCCTGCAGCAAGCTCTGGTGCTGAGGATCCTTGCTAAAAGGGCAGCATTGGGGCTTCTGGGGAGAGAGCCTGTAAGGCAAATGAGAAGTGAAACCTGAGGAGGGCAGAAGTTAGCTCTAGTTTGTGTGACTGGTTGGGGATTTTTGTCAAGGGAACCCAGAAGGGGTCCTGTAAGTGCTGGGAATGCTGAACTGAGAAAAACTGTGGGAGATGCCTGATGACACACTATTGTAGAGAGAAGGGTAGGGAAGCTGTAGGAAGGAGCTGGACTGAACACACCTTGGTTACTGATCATTGGGTCTCTAGATGAGAAACTAATGTTGTGGGAGAGCCTGCTTTCCTTATGCATCACTGGGGAAGGTGGTGTGAGGCCTGGAGTTGGGACTTAAGATGTTTTGCAGCCACATTGGCTTGTCTGTGGGTTTTCTGTTATCCCAGAAAAGGTGGAACTAAAATGTGACTGGGCTGAAGGAATGAGCTGTGAAAAGAGACAACCAGAGCCAGCTCTAGAACTAAAAGAGCGACTTTCCTGTGCAATTGGGCACAGCAGGAGTAACTCCATTCTTCTACTCTACCTTTTTTTAAAAATTCAAAGTGCTGGCTGAGCTCACAAGCCCCCATGTGTTTTATTTATTACCAACAAGTTGGGCAATATTTGCCCTTTTTAAAAACCACATTGACAGATTTGATTGTTTTAAGTATATTTTTCTGTTTTTTTAATCTGCTTAAATTAGGTGGGAGTCAGATGGCAATTGTTTAATGGCAGTAAACATGGAGATGCAAAAAATGTCAGGCTTTATGAATGCTGCCCAGTTGTCTGCTGCTCCAGTTCTTCTGTGAAAGCTGGAGCTGGTTGCTCTACTAGAGCTTCAAATCATGCACCGTGCAGCATTCATTAGAACACCACATGGTTTTTACACATTAAGATGGGACTCTCTTCTCAGCAAGCATGTTTATTACATTGTGTTAACTGTAAATTTTCAATTAGTGGAAACATTTTTCTTCTGTGTGTATGGTGAAATCTATCTTCATCAGCCTTACACATAATTAGACTTGGAAGGACTATATTTTTAACAAGAAAGGCATTTAAAAGAAGGGGGTAATGGAGAACAACTGTAAAACTGGATGGGGATGGCAGAAAAGCTCAGTCAGAGTATGATGGTTTTCTTCCAATGTACTGTAGACAGCCTTGTTCAGGAGTCAGAAAAGTGGTTCTGTAAAAATTGCACCTCTTTGCTCTGTATCCCTGCTTCTTGTGCATCTCTGAGTTTTATCTACTTTTTCTTATTACTGGTAATTGACTTGTGCCACCTCTGCAAAGCTAGTGCAGCTGTGGGAGAGTAGGTTGCATTCTACTATGCATCCCTGGTCATCAGAGAATTGTCAGTAAGGACCATACCTTCCTGCTTGTATGTATGTTTTCCATACACCAGGCTGGGCTCACATATGCCAACTCGAATGTGTGTGCACAAACTGAGTTTGCAATGTGTGCACACACAAATCCATGTATGAAATTCATCACTTTACAAAAGACCCATCTAAGGTGTATGTACCACTTAAATCTGCATAGTAGGGGTTATGCAAGTGTAGGGGGTTAAATGATATAGAATCCATGCACTGACCCTCTGCCTAGCTTATCCAGCTGTAGTGAAGACTGCCAGGATAGACCCCTCCTCCCCCAAAGTACATTCTCATATTTGAAAATCTTGCTCACAGACATCAAACATGCTGAAGCTGAGAGAGAGAGAGGAGAAGAAGATTATGCTTCACTTGATCCCAAACTGGCTGGAAAGCCAAATTAGCTCCTGGTGCAAGTGAGAGCAGCTGTAAGGCTGCTCTAGTTTACACCTTCTGACATGATCCCTGTGGAGTGTTCCACCAGCTGGAATTGACCAGTGTGCATCAAGCTCCTGTCCTATCTCTGGCTCCCTTTCCACTGCCAAACTAGATACAATGACTGTGCTAGATCCAAGAAATTGAATCGTTGTGGAACCTCACTATGTGAGTGTCATGTCCCTTTGCTGACTGAAGTGAGGTCCACTCCCACTTATACAGAGCAACTAACATGTTATTAAGTAAAATCTGATTTCTCACTAGGTACCCCAAGGCAACAAATGCCAGTTATACCCAGAGTTATCCTAATTTATGAAAACAAATTTGAAAGGCAGATGAAGCCTCATGTTTCAGGATTTAAGCCAGTCTCTACTAGAGATCAGCATGAGATCTTATGTGGAGGCAGATTATTTTACATCTCCTGTAGGGTTCTTTTGCTGTCCTCCAAAGCATCTTGTGTTGGACAGAATACGAAGCTAGATGGAACTGATCCAGTCTGGCAAGTCCTACTTTCCTAAATTAAATAAGAGGAGTGCAATATCTGTGACTGCAAACCCAATAGTCAATATCCACTGACCTATCACTCACAGGCAGCCCTGGACAATCAGGACTGGTTTTACTGAAAAGGAAATTTGGCCAAGACACTGAGGTTACCTTTATTCTTCTTGAAGAGTGATATGAGGTCTTTAACTCTGACCTGGTCTTAAGCAGAGAGGGCTTGTGTTTACCAGCTCATCAACATGATGACCCTTCTGCTGCTGCTGAGAAACTGGAGTATGATCTGCAGCATAGGTATGCATATTTGGCACAAAGGTATTTGCTTTTTAGGCTTACTGGGCTGCAGAGGTCAGGAAAGAAATGGAGATTAGACACCTCTGGTGCAGAAAGAGGAAGAGAAATCTATTAATGCCCCCCCAAAAAAGATTTTTTTTAAATTTTGAATTCACTTCAATATATTTGTGTCAATGACTACCCTGTATAATTAAAAACAGGTGTCTTAACAAGCATTCTTGGGAGAGTGTCCTAGGAACCTGAATTTGGTTAATCTCCTTATGAGAGAAGTTAGAGGGAAAAGAGGAGCGACATACTGCCTTCCCTCACCAAAAAAGACTCCCTTATCTCATACAAAATCCCCCCACCCCTCACTGAGCCAGGCCTGCCACATGGAAAGTGGCAAAATGGGAGGGTTACCTAGTAAAATAAGCCACAGGCAGGAGACTTTGTAGGGTTGAATGAATCCATCTCTACCGCTGTGCTATCCAAGAGCCTATATCTCCCCTGCCCCTGAACACCCATGCTTCCCTCTGCATCCTGCCTTGAAAGGTGATTTAATGAGACTAACTTGGAAGGTTTCTGTATCTGCTCAAAACCAGATGCTTCCACACACAACACCTGGAACCAGAGGTGAAACCTGATGGGTGGGAGAGGCACTTATAGTGGTGGGGAACCAGAAGTGAGGGTCCAGGAGACCTAGAGCTGAACTAAGGTGGGAGAGCAACAGGATAGTGAAAAGCAGGAGTGAGGGGCATGGCCCTCTACTCAGTGGTTGTATTTATATCTGATGTAAACTGTTTAGACCTAATGTTCTCAAGGCAAAATTCTTGTCTTAATTGTTGCTGAATGTGTGTATGGGAAGGGGGCAGGGCACTAGGAAAATACCCTGGAAATCTGATGTCTGGATTAAGCAGCATTTAAAATGGTGATCTTCCAGAGGTATTGTCTTGTTGGAAGGCTGCCCTAGTAACTACAAGCACCAGAGCAAAGGAGGAAGCATGAGGAATATTGTGCTTTCCTAATGGAGATTTGGCTGACTAAAGTCTGGTATCCACAGAGCACGTTGGAGTGGTACCTACAGACCCATTCCTTAGTCTTACTCTGGACCTGATCCAAGTCCCATTGAAATCAATAAGCTATGTGGATCAGGCCCTCTGTTTTTACTCCATCCTTACCCAGGCAAATGTCTGCTGGAGTCAGCTTGGCAGGGTAGGGACTGAACCCCTCTAGTGTCATGAGGCAAAGCCCACAGTAGGCTTTTCTCTTAAATCTAACGTGAGACATGGAGCTGCTGAGGTTTCATTGAGATGGAGAGCAAGAAACAAAAATGCATATTGGGCTGCAGTGGTAAGACAGTGGCAGTAGCTTATAATTAGGCATGATGAACTTAGCAAACAGACTTAGTGTTGGCATGCCATCCTGAGCAGACAGTCCTGGGTGAGCCCACAGATTCCCCAAAACTTCTGCTAGCACCAACACCCACACCTGACTTGCACGCATCTCAGCTGTGCCAGTCTGGAATTGCGGCCCTAACTCTGATCCATATTTATCACCTGACTGCACAAATCTGGGGTTACATCTCCCCATTCAGTTCTGTAAACTCCTTTAGAATGGCAAAAATCTAGACATTGCCATGATAGAAGATGTCAAACCAGATTCTCCTTTTGTTTACACCAACATATACCCAGAGCAATGCCTTTAATCTCAGTGAATTTGCTCTGGATTTATACTAACAAAAGCAAAAATTTGGCCCTTTGATCTGTTAAAGACCCACTGTATGATGTCAGGCTACTTCTGTTGTTTTTGTTGGGGGTGTGTGAGAGAGAGAAAGACAGGCTCCACTTGATCTTAACAGGAGCTTCAAGTGCTGAACAAAAAACAACATGAAAAAAAGTGTTGAAAAGAATTTATATTTACTGTGCTTCATCCCTGAACTCTCAACTTTCTTCCTACTCTGTTCTGTCAAGTGCAGCTATAAAAATCTGAACTCTGCCAGCGATGCCTCACCCCTCCAAAATCACTCAGTAGACAAGGTTTATTAATACACCTCCATTGGCTCTTCTGCAGGGAGAAGTTTAAGGGTAAAATTGTACTCCAGGATGTGCAGCACAGTGCTTTAACTTTACCTGCTGCAGAATATTCTGCCCTTAATCTCTAGGCTTTATTTTCATTGGCACTGAGAGAGAGAGAGAGAGCTCTAAACAAAGATCTTAGGCAAAATATGGGTCCCCAGGATCCCCCATTCTGGGAGCTTGGAGGTATGAATCTGAAAGAAAATATTTTGCCTGGAATTCTGAAGCATCACAATGTGACATACTTTCACCTGAACTGGTTTTGAATTTCTGCATGAACACAACAAACAAGGGTATGCATGCATGCTCACGTACACTATTTTTCTTACTAGGAAAGTAACATTTGATCTCTCAAACTTAATAAGAGCGTATATATACACAACTGATCTACCCATGAATAGTCCTGTTCTAAGAGAGGGGAAGATAAACTTGTTCTTGAAACCTGCATTAACTAGAATTTGGATCTTACTGCAGATCTAGTCTGTTCTTTACACATGAATTCTCTGATGGCTTGATCACCCACTTAACTGGGTGCTCCTGCTTGGACAGGCCTATATGTATCCTTCTGTTGTGTATGTGGAGAAGACCAAACCCATGGAGGGGAGATTCAGAAACGAAGGCAGCTGGGGGAGGGTCTCAAACTCAGACACGTGCATATCTATTCTACATAGCTGATGGCTTGTCCTCTCTGCTAAAACAGCCATGTGGATGATAGGCTGGTTATAAAAATGTGCATGATTAGGAAGTTGGGGAGAGGTTGGGGAGGTAATCCCAGGTAAAAGAATATTTCTTCTCCCAATGGTAAGTTTTCAGGCCAAATTAACCATGGATATTTATGCTTCTTAAAGTAGCATATGGGTCTGCTATAAATTCCACAATCACTACTGTGGAGATGAAAGTAGAGGGAAAGCAGCTTAGCCCACCATGCCACCACACAGTCGGGAGGAGCCCTGTTAGGGAGCCCAGAGTTGGAGGGAAGGGCTCTTTCCAAAGACCTAGGGATCTACAGACATCCTGCTGTATATTCCCATGGATGCTGGCCCATTGTTGGCTCCACCTCATCGGCACGCACACATGTTCTGCCACTCCATGTTTCCATCAGTCCCCATTCTTCTCCTGGACTCCCTAAAGTTTCCAGGCCTCTAAGGACTGCAATGATTTCCATCTACCCATCCCACATCTTTCACCATGGCTAATCACACATCTTTACACAGAACATATATAGTGATGGCACTGCCAACTGCCACTCTCTCCTGACCTGAAGGGGTCACCCTAAAAGAGACAAGGTAATTCAAGACAAATGGCTGGCCCATACTTGATCTCTTCTAATTTTGTCCTCCTGGAAGATAAATAGTGTTCCCTGTGACAGTGTTAGGGTTTTAGGTAATAATGGACCCATCCTGCTGCTACTGAACTTAATGTCAAAACTCTGACTTCAGAAGAAGTGTTGGACACTATGGATTGGTTTCTCTCCTGCTTTTTGGTCCCCTTTCTACAACTCAAAGGTGCTGAGAGGCAAACAGAGCTGAACAGTTCCCTCATGTAGTGTCCCTGAACCCTTTTCTCTTCAACTTGGATACAGAGGGACATGTATGGAGCAGGAAGGTCTGTACTTAGATGGATCATCCATTGGAGTATGATGATTTACATCCCAGCCTGTTCTAATATGGGAAGTGCTGCCAGCACAGACCCATCAGAGAACCAAGAATCCATAACCCAGTCTGTCATGTGCCTCATCTTAGCTTTGCAAGTTATGTTTTGGTTCTAATGTCTCTGCTGTCTTGCTTTAAATGTCCTTCAGAACTAACCACAGACAAGTGGTTAACTAAGATTTAACTAAAAAGACAGTATTGCCCTTTCCTTCAACACGAAAAATTCATTATCCATGGCTAGATTACCCAGTGAGATGATCACTAACCTGGGAAAATCTTAGGTCACCAACTTCTAGCAGTCTCATTATACATCTTTCCATCTCCTTTCTTTAATAAGTAGCTGCTCCAAAAATACCAGCTATAATTTCAGCCAGCATAAATGATGGAGCTCCACTGAAGTCGATGAAGGTGTATCCATTTATCCCAGTTCCATATCTGGCCCATCATTTTGAAAACTATTGTACATGTGTGCATGCACAGACACACACACAAAACTAGAAAGATCAGGCCGTGCTTTGGTCTGGTATTTTCCTTTTAAGAAATAGTCCTGAATGGTTCTTCATTTCTAAAGAGCTATCTTTCCCCATTCTTCTCCTAAATAACTTCTTTGTGAAAGCATCAAGCTTTTTTTTTTCTATATCCTCTACTGTATGGCAAGTTGTTTAGGAAGCAAATTAAGTGTCAGAAAATATGCAGTGCGACTCTGCAGAGTATCTTAACCATTTCAACTACTGTAGTTCAGTGTGTGTATTTCCAAGAGTTTCTGTTCAATGTTTCAATGACCACAGGATTGCATAAAATTGACTCTTTTTTTAAAGCACCAGTTCAGCATGGCCATGTGCCATGATTTCCATATGGCATGAAGTTTTTCTAGCATTTCACCCCCCAGGAAAAATAGTAATGAATGTACAGGTTCAAGACTTTCCACTCACCAAAGCCATAGGGTAATTTAACAGCAAAAATTTATCAGTACATGATTGTCAAAGTTTTAAAGGAAGTAGGAGTAGGGAAGGAAAAGCTATTTCATTTTCAGTGTACTAAAAGATATTTATGCCCCCTGCTGGGATCTGGGTAACTGTTAGGAAGGTTATATCCTAAGGATCACTTGACACAATCTGATCATTGCAAAGGGGGATTAGGAGGATAATAAGGTGTGCATATGTGTAATACATAAAAATATTTTTGACTCTCTTGGCCATGAGCCTACAAACCCTTGGACATGTGAGCAAGTTGGTCCATTTAAGTAAGATTAGTCACATGCATCGGGGATGTTATATTTCTAGAGGTATGATTTCCATAGCCATTGTGGCCCTGATTCTGTCAATGCTGGCACAGATGAGTAGCTTTACAGATGGGCATTCTCAGTGCAATGAAATGCTTACATTCATAGACTTTAAGGCTAAAAGGGACCATTCTGATAGTGTGATTCCCCCCCCCCCCCGAATAAAAACAGACCAGAAAGCCTCATCCAGTGATTCCTGCATAAAGTCCAACTGCCTGTGATTGGGCTAAAAGCATCTCCAAAATCTGTCACGTCCCTACTTAAGTTGTTCTAGTGGTTGACTATCTTCATGAGTAAAATTGTGCAACTTATTTCTAGTCTGAATTTGTATGGCTTCAGCTTCCAGCCATTGTATCTTGTTCTGCTAATTAAAGAACCCAAAATTTAGAAACTTTGTCCCCCTGTAGGTAGGCACTTATAGACTATGATCATCGCCTCTTCTATTTTCCATCTCAATAGACTTTTCTTTTTCCTCCATCAAGTTAAGCATGTACATAAACGTTTGCAGGTTTGAGGACTAAATTTGACAAAATAAAGTCATGCATGTGAGGCAAATTACTGCAATGGCAATGAAATGTTTCATATTGGATGTATAAATATTTTTACCTTTGCATTCTTGACATTCTGTGTAGCTCCATATCATCGCTACCTCGAAATCCTTTAGCAAAGGGGTTGTTTTCAATCTTTAACTGGGTGATCTGAAGAAAGGAACCAGATGTGGTTTATCATGAGCACTTCATTGCCACTCCATAGCATTAGCCATTACAAAGCAAGTTTCTGCAAACTAGAAGTCGCTGAGCTGACAAGAAGACCTAATAAACAACCCCGCTTTCTTAGAAGCTATTCTACAACCCTTGTGACAAAACCATTTGAGTAAAAACATTTACAGGAGTGAGCGTCTACCAGAATTAGCCCTTTTTCAGATTATCATTGTTTTGTCTTTGGATATAAGGGTGTAATTTATACTGTGGTAGCACCTAAAGGATTTGACAAGAATATGGACCCATTGTTCTAAACATCTATTTTATTACATTATTTTCATAATGTCAGTAAATAGAAATTTCCCCCTGACTTCAATAACTGATACCCAGAGTGTCTTTCATCTCAGGGCTTGTCTACATGGTGTGGGCTGTGAATTCTGAAGCACACCCACGCGCTGCACACTGACTGACCCGTGTAGACCTTGCTAGAGCACACACAAATTTTCCTACTTCAGGTTACTGCAGCACTTCACAAAGATGGGTTATAGCCCCATTTTATAACTGAGGAAATTGCCATTGAGTTGCTCAAGATGGCACAATCTGATCGCAGCTGAGTCTCCTGGTTCTCAGTAGTTTGCTTTTACCACTAGATCATGTGGCCTCCAAGAGACTGACCCTTGTTGAGCTGCATAACGCTATAGGTCCTTATTCTGTACTGGATCAACTTTATGCATGTGAATAGTCATGCCCTTTAAGTTCTGTAGGACTTCTCATGTGCATAAAGTTAATCACACATGTAAGTCTTTGCAAGGTTGCAGCCCCTGTGAGAATCCATGGATGAAATCCTGGATCTGTTGAAATCAATCGCTTAAACTCAAATTGACTTCAGTAAAATCATGAATTCACTCTGTTTGTTTACAATGGTATTTTTGCCATTCCTGGTTTTTTTAAAGCCATTTGATTAGTTTGCTCATTTTCCCTGATTAAGGTCCTGATCATACACTGGGACCCTGTATCACAGACCCCTTCACCCATTAAACTGGGGACTACAGTAATTTAATAATAAATATTCGGTCCCAATCGTGGGAGGATCTCTTTGGACAGACCCCTGTCAGGCATTTCAGATTTCAAAGAGAAATGACAAACTGTTTGATTCACTTTGCTTTTTGAACTATTCCCCACCTGTGTGACAAGAACAAAGTCTATAATAGGAACACATGGATACTTGGACACCTATCTCTGTATTTTGAAAAGAAGAAAATTGCTTGAAAACTTCTACTTGGAAGATAGTGGCATTTCCACTGTGCATAAGGAATAATCATTATTTACTTTTTTAAAAAAAAATGTATTCTATTTACTTATATTCTGCAATATCATGCCCTAATAAATAGAATTGCTGAACACAGTGGGAACAGCTGAGTGAGTGAAGTCCTCTAGTAAGTTAGGGTTTATGGCATGGGTGCCAACACACACTGGAATTCTCTCTCAACATTTCCATGACAATATAGCTTCTGTAAATAGTGTAGTGGCTAGCACTTCTGCTTAACATGCAGAAGGTCCTGGGTTCAAAGCCTAGGGGGTTGGGCTTGATGATCTCATGAGGTCCCTTCCAATCCTATGGTTCTATTCTATTATTTACAAGCGCCATAATGCAAACAGTTTTGGATTGGAGACAGTGATCCCCCAGTGGGATTGCTCCCATGAGCAACATTAACGTGTTTTCACAGGTTTGGGCCCTTAAGAGACGCTTTAGGTCATTTAGTACAATGGAAGAACAGGGCTGTTGGTTGGGGGTCTTTTGTTTGTTTTTGGTTTAAAACAATAACCTTGTAAGGGGCCTGCTCTGAAGCCCATTAAGGTCCAAGGGAGTCTCTCCATTGACGTCAGTGGACTTTGAATCAGGTTCTAGCTCAGTGTATTACAAGCATACTACTTTACAGGAAGGTTGGGAAGAGGGGGGTTGGTTCAGCAGCCTGACTTGAATATTTCTGTGGATCATTTTAGTCTGACTTGCCAAAGGTTTGCTGAGGTGAAAGCAAATTAGGTGCACATCGCATTCTGCTGAGCCACTTTGCCGTAATGAAACTGAGTCTAATTGATGGATAATTTTTTTCACTTTCTAAATGATTTGTAGTCCAAGACAAATGGCAATTATATCTTTTTTTTTTTAAACCAACAAACACACAAAAAGGAAACGGCTCCCACAAAGTCCCACAGAATGCCCAGGGCTGCATTATACAGTATAGATACAATAAAGATACAGGACTTTAACTCTTGTACTATTTTTGGTGATTGAAGGAAACTGATGTCAAAGGTCTCATCTGACCTCTGGATTTATCTTTCCTTTACTACTCCTGTATTCTGATAAACTGAGCACAAAGTACTTCTACACACGTTGTGGAAGGTGCTTGGCATGTACAAGTGTCCATAATGATAACATTTAATTTACACCTTTCAGATAAAGAATGGATTTATATAAAGACATTTATCTACACAACTTTATAGATTCATGTTTGATAATGCAAAATTTTTAGATTCATTGTTTTGTACTGGCCGTACATCTGAATATTAAGGTTTCCCACATTTCTCATTATTACTTTGCCAAGCTTTAACCATTGAGACTGACATTTTCCATGCCACTTCTCTGCATCAGGCTATTTTTTTTTTTTTTTTTGCTTGTTTCAGCCAGTACAATGTAGCCACTTCTGAAAATAGGGCTAGGGATAACATCTTTTGCCCATTTAAAAAAAAAAAATCTGGAAACCCTTTTTCTGAACAGTTCTAGGCTCCCCTTCTTTTTGTGCAAGGTCTCAAAATTTTGCAAGGGGGGGGCATTCTTTGTGACATGGAGGTGCCTTTTTCTCTTGCCCTGAAAGTCTGTCCAAACTTGATTGCTATACACCATTGGGAAAATAAGAGTTTGCATGATCATTAGAGACTTCGTTGAACTGAGCAGCATAAAAACTGAAGCTTCCACCTTGCTTAACCACACTTCAGCCTCTCTCATCTTCCTGACCAGACTCTGTACACACTATCCCCAACAGAGTGACTGAAGACTGGCCTACACCATAGTTAGGTGAACTCCAGAGCCGTAACGTGGCAATGTGGCGCCCCTTGCCCTTAGCAGCGCTTGGGGCCAGCGTCGCAAAATGCGCCCTTTAATAGAGCAGCTCCATTGAGCCGCTCTGGTGCACGCGGGGCGAAGCCCCATTGGCCCCACCATAGTTATGGCCCTGGTGACCTCTATTAGAGGCTACACTAAAGCATAGCTTCCACCAATACAAGCAAGGAGTCCTGTGGCACTTAACTACATTGACCTAAGGGCTAGAGTTCTAGGGGATATGGAGTTAAGTCAGTGTAGTGGGCAAGTTACATCGGTGGAAGTTCCATAGGGGCAGCCGTCTTAGTCTAGTTCAGCAGAACAAGCAAGGAGTCCCGTGGCACTTGAAGACTAACAAATTTATTTATCACATGAGCTTTTGTGGGAGAAAATCCCACTTCATCAGATGCTTTGAAGCTTCCAATCTTGACCACCCCAGCTGCAGCACAGCAGATGCCGGCGCAGACGAGTGATGTCATGGGAGTGCAACAGTGCAGTCCCCATTTTAGCGCCTCTCAAGCATTGGCACCCCCTGCAACGTTTACCCGGCTTGCTGAGTTTCTGCAGCCCTGTTGTTTTGTCCTCTGTTACTACTGAGAACAGCCTAGCTTCCTCCTCTGTGGAGCACCCCTTTAAATAGTTGAAGGTTGCTATCAAATCCCCCCTCAGTCTTCTCTTCTGCAGACTAAATAAGCTTAGTTCCTTCATTCTCTTCAGTTGACTTGTACTAGGTCAGTTTACAATCACTGCTGTAATTGCTGCAGTGGTTCTTGCCCGCACTACTTTCTGGGGGTTGGTGGTGTGTGTCCTCTCCAGAAGCACCCACTGACGAAAGAGTTTCAGACTGGCAGCTCTTTACTGGGAGTTCAGCTGCCCTCCCCATTCCCTATCCAGAGCCAGGGGAAAACAAGACGGCGCTTTTTGCCCCCATGGCCTCAAGGTCCAGCTGCTCTGGCTTCTTGCCCTCCTACTTCTCCTCCCTTCCCCTGGTGTCCTACCAGGAACCAAGCAGCCAGTGAGGAAGAACAAAGAAGCAGCCCAGCTATTCAAGGGAGCAGGGGGCAGTTGGGTTCTAACTGCTTGACTTTCTTGTCCATTAAGGGCTCCAACCGTCATGAAATTAATGCAGATAACAAGCAGCCAATGTAGGGAATGCAATGTCTACCCCCCCCCCCACCTTCACTGAGATAAGCCTTACATCTCTCACTGAGGGAGGTGTATTATGTCAGCATAGCAGAGGAGTTACATTGGGGAAGGAGAGGTTCAGTGTGTGCATCTCCGCCATTTTTTGACACAAGCTGACTCTTGTAGTGATGTTCTGGCCTCACCTTGGATGAAGAACCCAGGGTGGGAGACTGGATGAAGAGTCAGAACAGGTGAACAGGCCTCACTTGGCCAGGGGACTGGAATGAGAAACCTGAGATGGGGAGAAGCCAGGACTAGGACAGACTGGAGGGGGTGTGGCAGATAGCCAATCTTGGAATGGTCAGTTTATGTTCAGTAGAGCTGTAAAAGAAAGGAAGCTGTTGCCTGTAGGACCCTAGCCCCATTTGTAGTAAAAGTTGAAAGGCAGCTAGTAAAGGAGAGCAGGAATTGCAAAAAGCTAAAGGATTGCCCTATGGTTCAGCAAAAGAAGCAAGGAGTCCTGTGGCACTTTTAAAGACTAACAAATTTGTTTATCTCAAGAGCTTTCATGGGTGTAATCCCCGTTCATCAGATTCATGTAATGGAACCTGTAGCATCTCAGGTGAATCCATAAATATAGATAAAGGTAAGTCACAAGATCAGTTCAGTCTTTTCTGGCAAACCAAACAAGTGAGTTTGATTCAAACAGTGCAGAAATCACCTTTAATAATAAGTGACCCAGCCCAAATCTCTATTCAGACCTAATGTAATTGTGCCAAATTTACATATGAATTCCAACTCTGCAGTTTCATGTTGGCACCTAGCTACAGTTTCCATTTCATGCATCTGATGAAGTAGGATTACACCCACAAAAGCTCATGTGATAAACAAATGTGTTAGTCTGCAAAAGTGTCACAGGGTTCCTTGTTTATTTTGCAGAACCAAACTAACATGGCTAACCCTCTGGAACTTATCTTACAGTTAAGGTGATTGAATGCTACTTTGGAGAACCGGATTCTATGCCTGCCTCTGCTAGACAGTTGCAATATGATGCAAAGCAAGTCACTTAAACAATCCTTTTACAGGTGGTCACTAGCTAAGTCTTCCCCACTCTCTGAGGACCTGACTACAGACTTCAAGTTTAACTGCAGAATTGCTTGATTTTTTTTTAAACATGCAAAGTGCTATACAATGCTAAGTGCTCCGAAAAACCAAGTCCTAGTCATCACCAAGGGACATCCCAAATCCAGTGACCACCGTTCTGCCTTCTCTCCAACCTGTGAACCGGGCATAATGCCCATCCTTCACTGAACAGCTGTGTTAAGATAAATAAATGTTTGAAGCACTCATATTATTCTAGTGATGAGTGCCATAGAAAACTCCCAGAGAAAACTAGTAATTCTGTCCTGAGAGCCAGATGTGAATAATTTGCAATAACTAAGGCTGAGGGCCATATATTAAACCATGAGTATGAAACAATATTGAATAGCTGCTCAAAACGGAGCACCATTGGTCCTGTGCACTGAAAGCAGTATGGATCCTGTGGAAAATTAGACTGTACAATAATGCATACACACAGAGGCCAAATTAAGTTGCGTGAGCAACCTTCATAGTGTCAGTTCCTGACTTCTAGGTGCTTGACTGACTCCATTAAGACTGCAATATTTTAAGAGGTTTTTGTATGTAATATACCAGGGTGCATCTATATAGACTGACATGTGTTGTGCATATTTATAGTGACATGTGACTAGATGCTGTTATGTACAGTCATGCGTTGTCCTTCACACATCTACATACACTAAAGCTTTTCTGTGTGTATGTTTTAGCTAGGGTTGTTCTTTCTTAGTGCTGAGCTATAAAGCATGTTAAATAACTTACAAAAAAATAAGCATAAAACCGGATATCCTGGAGGGAGAGAGCCAATATAAAGCCTGGATCCAGCTAGGGGGGCAGTAGGTTGTAAAAATTAATGAGAATAATTGTTGTGAATTCTTGCTTTTGAAAGAAAGTTCTGCCCTCGCGAGGGTTAATTATTTCTGTCTATTAGGGTTCATTTCCTGGTCCTAACCAGAAAGCTAGTACCTAATAAATATGAGCAAGCAACACAGTGATTAAGCTGCCCCAAAATAGTCCCTAACTGCAGGGGAAGTTTAATATTTGGGAATCAACCTGAGTGCATGCACCCATTGTGTAATCGGCAAGGAAATGAAATGTGTCATGTGAGGTATTTTAACGTTTAAATATTTCTGGAGTGGGAGGGTCTCCACTGGGCTGCTAACTGTGCACTGAAACTTTTACAAAAAGCTTCTTCATGGAGTGAGGGGGAGCCAATTTGTTTAAATATCTTCTCAAGCTGCCTAAAATATCCGGGGAAATAAAGGCACCGAATGCAATGAGAATTGGCAACCCTGCTGGAGGAATAAATCCCCTGCTCTGGAATCGGTTGGGTCCTTTGATAGTCTAGAGCAGTGCTTTTCAAACTTTTTTCCTCTGGATCCAGTGGGGAAAAAAAAGTAATTTATGCCCATGACCCAACAACTACATCTTTGAGCAATGCAGTCCACTCTTTTGGTAGCAACAGCACAGCGGGTGCCATGACCTGAGGGACTGACCCAGTACTAGTCCCAACCCATGGTTTGAAAACCACTGGCCTGTAGAAGCACACCACCATGCTTATAGACAGGGCCAGCAAAAAGAATTGAATTGCTTCTGGGGAGCCTTGCAACTCATCCTGTGATTCATTTACAACATGGATCTTGAAACTCAGCGTGTGTGATGTTTGTTTGCACATGTAAACTAGACAGAGGGGTATGGCTGAGCAAATACTTAACTTTGCAATCAATATATTCACCAGCGTGCTACTAAAATGTATTTTGCACCACCACCATCTTAGCCCTAAGGGAAATCAATCATCCCTGCAGGAAATACAGCCACATTTTCACACAACCTTTTCTTTCTCTAGTAAGATGAATACTGTTGAACAACTCATAACACAGAGAGAACGCATTAAAATATCAGCTAGTTCATGGCCAAGGGAAAATAGTTCCTACTAGGAAACTGCAGTTGTGCAGGTCTGCAGACTTTATTCCCTTCCCTACAGATGGATGCCATTTAGGGAGATTGTTACATAATTTGTCAATTGGTTGTTTAGCCGGAGCTTAGAGCTGTTTAGCTGTTCTTGAATGGCTCAATGAATCCAAAGGGGGACACACAGATGGGCGGGTGGGTGTTTCTAGACACAGCAGGGCTCATCAACCAAATTCAGATGACTTGCAATCGTCCATGGAGAGAGGGATAGGTGTCTGCCCCCCCCCCCCAATCTGCAGCCTGTTGGCATTGCTCACCAGCGAGGCCTTGCCTCTACCAAGTGAGCAGGTAAAATCTAGGAACCAGAAAGCTGAGTTTGAGCAGTTACCTTGTCCTGTTATAGCCCTTAAATTATATTATGGTATGGACAATATCGGGCAACCAAATTAAACCAGATTTTATAGCATCCACAGTGATGTTATGATTCAAGGCATATATTGGCCAAGACTCAGTTCGGATTCACTTTCTTGCAGTGATTGTTCTCAGTGTCAACATCTACTTTTTAAAAAAAGAAAGAGGGGGAGGTGTTACCTCCCCCCCCCCCAAGATGCTTTTTCCTTACAAACCTCTCTGGCTTTGTCTAATCAGTTAATGGAGATACAGATGAGATTGAGAAACTGAAACAAACTCAAGTGGCTCCAGCCTTTCATAGCCACATAACCAGGAAAACATCCATAATTTATCCAGAGTTGTAAAGTGACACGTTGTTGGTTTGAAATTAACCACATGATTTAACTTTTTTTAACACAATGAGACCATTCTGCAGGTCCAGCCGTGTAATTAAAGCCCTGCCTTGACTTATAAACAGTTTATGGGGGGATTTTAGTTTTTTAAAGGCAGGGTTTAAAATTCAGTTTTACCTTAACATGACCTCGGTGCTTTGAAACGAATGTGGCAAGTTTCTAGTCTAATGCTCTGGCTTCCAGTTTATATTTGCATTAATAATTAAGGATTGCTGGGCCTTAATGAAAGGATCCACTCACCTATAAGTGGTCTCATGTGATTGCTCTTTAGTGAATTCAGCCTCCCCAAAACCTTTACTATTTGCTCTGTTTCACTTCTGGCCTGCCCCCCACCTTTTATTTTGTTTAAATATCTTCCATCCGCTTTTCCTGCTCTCACAACTGCTAGTACCACTTTGCCAGCAGGAAAAACGTGAAATTTGCCCTTGCTATCCTTGGAAAACTTCTTGTGTCAGGAATAGATTCTCCAAAGCACCTTTCCCATCCAATGCCTCAGGCAGGGGAAACTTCCAGGAGACAAAATCCTGCATTAAGCCCAGTGGCCTCAGGATAGGAGAGAGGGAGCGTAGAGCTCAAACAAGTTCTCTGGGGCCTAAGCAGGCCTGTCTCCCTCACTGTGTATGTGAAGACCCAGACACTTGTCTGTAGACCTCCACAGCCAGCGGATTCCTCGTGCAGAAAACCAAGACCAGGCACTGTCATGTCAATGCCTTTAGGTCGCTTCAGTGCCAGTGGGTGTCTCTGCACTCCGGCCAACCAGACCCCCCTGTGGAGCCTGAGCTGCACCCTGAAAGCCTGGGCAGGACAGGCAGTGCTGGCCACCCAGCTGCCTGGCTCTCTTCCTTCAAGCCCTTCAGAAACAGAAGGGCCAAAGGCAGCGCGCCTGGGTTTATAAAAAAAGACAGCTGCAAACGATACTGGGGCTGCTAAATCCAAGGCCAGATTTACATGCCTTTGCCCACTGGGGGAATCAAACCGAATTCCTTAGTGGGCCATGTAATCCCTGAGTAAACCATCCTATTTAACTACCAGCCCCACACACACGCCCTAAATCCTTTTGCTCTTTTCCCTATATCCAGCCAGAGCCGGGCCTGTCTCTGGTGTGATGCTGGGGGAGGAGAAGGGGGACCTGGTGTGACTGGGGGATCCCTGTGTGTTGGGGGGAGGCAAGTCCTGCGGGGCTGCGCCAGCCTCAGTCTCTTTACCTTGTGGTTCTGGTAGGATGTCACGGCGATGAAAGCTGTCTCAGGGAAGACGTGGGTGCAGAAGGCTGTGTTTTTGGAGCCAAAGCCGTTGTTCTCGTCCGCCTTCACGATGTGGAGCCGGGGCTGGTATTTGTGCATTGAGTTCAGGATGATCTTAAAGAGAAAGAGACACCAGGGAGCGTCAAGTTGGGAGGCCTTGCTCAGGGGTCTCAAACACATGGACCGTGGGCTGCATGCAGCCCCTACAGCTATTTCCTGCAGCCTGTGATGATGGGATGGTTACTGATATTTGCAATATCATTGTATGAAAAGGTTGCAGTGGTGAGGCCTTGCAGCCCTCTACTAGTCCTCATCCAGCCTTCATGGTGATTTGAGTTTGAGACCCCTGGCCTAGATCCTGCCCTAGGGCTGGGAAAACAGCAATCTGGTTTTATCATTCATGGACTTTACTCCCCCTATGAAAAAGCAATGTGTTTGCACCTTTATGGTCTCCCAAGGAGTAGAAATAGGTGGACTTATTTTTATAAACAAGGCACGTCTCTGACGATGGAAGCAGAAGAGAGCAATGGGGCTATTTTCCAAGAGGAACATAAAATTCATCTCAACAAGGAACCTGCAAGAAGCGGGCCACTAAATCAGGTTCCTGGGTAAATGTGATCTTGCAATAATTTAACTTTAAGGAGCTTCTGGGATATGTGTGCCTGACTCTAACCCCCACATTTACGTTTAATAAAAGCCATGGGGCCAGCAGTTCTCTGGGGGGGCACAGTAACGACCTAAACTGAAGCGTTTGGCTCCCCAGCTCTGTGTCCCGGTGGAAAGGTTTCTCGCCTAGTTATTTTGACTGCCTAGGCCTTGCAATTCTTCCTGCTAAACTAGTCACATTATGGTGGGTGGGGCTGAGAGCCAGAGGAAATCCGACGCTGCAGAAATTACATAACCGAGCTCCCGGGGCCTCGTAAATTATTCATTGCTCATCTTGTGGGAAAGGCCCCAACTGAAGAGCCAGGTGGATTGATAACTCAACTGGGTTTCCCTTACTTCTTAAAAGCTCATTGTGGACTCTGGAAGGGACTATTTAACCCTTCTCAAAATGACTGTGGAAGGCAACCAGCTGCTCTCAGCTCAGAATTAGAAAAAGGTGCCTTTCTTTTGTTTTTAACGACTGAAGCCTGAAGAAACAACAAGGGGTTGTGTGGCACTTTTAACAGATTTATTTTTTGCATGAGCTTTCGTGGGAGAAGATCCCACTTCCTCAGATGCTTCGAAGATGGGTGAACTTACAGAAAGCCTGAAGATCTGCACTAAAAGATTGCATGATTCAAAGGAGGAGCCATGTTAGTTTGCCTTTGACTGGCCTCTTGCCTTCTCCCTTTTAAAACTTGTCTGCTTTTGAAAAGGCTAAAATATTAGAGCAGTACCACAGTTTCAAAAATGTGCCAAAGTTTCAAAGGAAAAATTTTCAAACATTCTTGAGGGAAAAGCTTTCCAAAGGGCATCCAACAAAGTGGGATTTTCTCCCATGAAAGCTCATGCAATAAATAAATGTATTAGTCTTTCAAAGTGCCACCAGACTCCTTGTTTGTAAGTCTGGAAAAGTCGCCCTCTTCCGAACTTCTCTTTTATCTATCCATCACCAGTGGGCTCAGACCTTAACAAATACGGCAACATGGCTACTTGTTGGATACAGTTGAGTGCTGAACTCTGATGGCCACCACTGCAGCTTGAGCCTTGACCCTGATTATGTTTTTTTTCTTTTTGCCTTCCAAGAACTAAGCCTGGTCTTGGCTCACAGTGGAGAGAAAACCGAAGGATTTCTTCCTCAAGCCACCCACCTTTGCAGCGAGATCTCTGTGGGCCAGGAAACCAGATACTGTCTCATTCCAAAGCTTGGCCCTCAGCTGGGACTGATCTTGGGAGAAAAGATCTCCCCCTTCCAGCCCCCCAATTTTACCCCTTTCTTGGGCTGTGTTCCTCAATGCTAATGACTTCTAAGAAAGTTGGCGACAGACAGACGCAGTCTGTCCCGCCAGCCCGGGCCCCTGGAAGTCATCTTTGCCTGCAAGGCTCTCTCATCCTGGGGGTTTAGCCAAATTGCTTTGACGTCCCGGTAAATCGAGGACATCAACGGTGAACGATCTAATGATTTTTAATTTCATTACAGCGACTCTAATTGAGGGGCTTACTGGTGCAGCCTCTCTGAAGTCCCTATTGTTTAGCGCAGCCTTAGGTTTGTTTAAAGAGACTGTTTCAAATAGCCGCCTGCTCCCAGGAGGGGGTACAATGGTTGCGGGCCTCTCCCTCGCCCCCCTGGTCCCCCTTCCTTCCCTACAACTCCTCTTTGAAGCGCACGGCCTTGGGGGCAGAGTCTGGAAGGGGCAGGGGCTTCTGCAGCCTAAAGAGGCGCCAGGATTTGCCAGGCACGAATTACTGGGGAGGAATCCGGATCATTCCAGGAGTAGACGCGTCTGCACCAGGCTGAACCCAATTCGCGGAGGCAGCAATAAGATGAGGTTAAAACCAGGTAGCTAAATAATTACTCACTTGAGCCTGGCGTTTTAGCCTCTTTTAAGAATGCGGCCGGTGTTCTGAGAGGGATTAATATCAGCAACTCCTGGTCAATACAGCTAAATCCCCCGTTTTCAAGAATTGCAGCATGCACAGTAATTCAAGTAGATCCGCCCTCCAAGTGACCAGACCAAGACCTTCCAGCTCCCTAACGCTGCGATGGGGAGCCCAATCCACAGCAGCCCAGGCAGAGCGGAAAGCTGCACCGAGGCCCTAATGCTGCAAGTGGAAACAGGCCGGGGGGTCCCGAGCCCCTTAATCCGCCTTTGCACGGCGCGGGTTTTGTGCCATAATCTGGGGAGAGCATCCTGCAAATGGGACCTCCACAGCTTTTCACCTGCTCTGGTGCAGGATGTGCATTGAAAAGGGGGTATCCTAGCTTCCTACCTTGATACAAAAGCGTACCGGGTTGCTTGTGAAAGGCTAATTTATTCTATTGCCCCCCTCCGCCGTCCTCTGCAACTTTTCTTCTGGCCCTCTAGGATTTCTTTAGGTTTTTCACTTTCCCAGCTCTCCCACCCGGCGGGCCAAGCCCAGCTGAGCTCCAGCAGCGGCCCACGTTGCAGAGAGCCGTGCAATCCTGTTTTATATCCACCCAGCAGCCCCATTTTCCCCTCCCCCGCCCCACCGCCATGTGTCTCCCAGGACCGTCTGCAAAGGCGAGGCGCAAAGTAACAGCTCAATTAAATCCGACTGTTGACAACAGTCCTAGGTCTTTGTCAACCGCCAGCATGCATCCAAAAGCCATGCTGGGAAACGAAGCAACATCACGGGGATGAATCCTCCACCCCTCTCCAGTGTTTCCTTTCGGCCGAGATGCCACAAAACTTGCACAGGGTGCCAGGAAAAAATCCGCCTGCCTGTCAGCCTCCTTCTTCTGGCAGCCCCCAGCTCTCTGGTGCAAGGTTTTGCACAAGGGGGTTGTTTGCTCCCAGTGAAAGTGCAAGGCGGCCCCGCTAGCTGCCTCCCAGCCTACTTACGTGTCCAAACGGGTCCAGGTGGTTGTTGGTGAGCTTCAGTTTTTGGAAGGAAACCAGCTGCCTCATCCAGTGGGCCCCGGTGGCCGGCGAGTCTGGGTGCACGTACAGCCGGCCGGGCATGGCCGGTTCCGCCTTCCCGGTCACCGACCTGGGGGCAAAGGAGAGTCAGGGCCCCGGCCCCACAACTTCCCACTAAACCGCCTTGGAAAGAAGAGACTGGGACTGGAAAGGGTGTGTGTGTGTGTGTGTGTGTGTGTGTGTGTTGGGGGGGTCCATCCGATTTTTAAGGGGAAGGAAGGAGACAGGAGCAGATAAATTGAGATTTTCTTTTGACACCTTTTCCGCTGCCTTCTCCCCCCACCTCCTGTTTAACCCCATCGTCCTTCTAGCTCAGTAGCCTGCCCCCCAAAAGGCCATGCCACCATCTAGCTTCTCTCTCAAACGCGGTCCAGTTGTCGGCCCGCAAGACCCAATAATTTGGTGCTCAAACGGGATTAAAGCGATTGTTCGCTAATTAAAATAGATCTTTTTTTTTCTCTCCCCCTCCCCCAGACTGGTGGACAAAAACTATGTGGGGATATCCTATTGAATCCCTCCAACCCCCTCCCCCCAATCTCTTCCTTTGTACCTTGTTCACAGCACAAGAGAGTTAAACGCTATTTTTCACCCCCTTTCAAGTAGGTTTTTCTAACCGGCCGAGCCAGACACAAAGATTTCCTCCTGTGCTGCGCCTCATTTCCCCAAGCGCGCATACCATTTATTATCTGCAAATTTGTATCTGTGATCATCGGCTGGTACAATATCCATAAGTAGAATGTACTTCGTTTTTGGATTGAGTCCAGTGACCTTCACTTTGTAACTGGGGAACATGCGCCTAAAAAAATAACCAAACAAACACCAAGATAGAGAGGAGACGACGATAAAAGCATTGCAAACTCCACATTATTCCGCTGGGGAATTCAACGGTATTAAACCAGAAGCTATTTCACTCTCCAGACAGACACACACAACATAACTTTTCCTTGATGGTCCAACCGGGACTTTTTCTCTCCTTTTCTTTCCCTCCGCTGGTCTAGTTCCTATCGCACGCAAAATACTCCATCTATCAAGAGTTAATTAGAATTAAGAAACCTTTGCTCTTCTTTTCGTCTCTGAGCAAGCCAATAGTTAAAATCATCTTTCTTTCACAATACTGGCGGACATGATCTCTTTCAGGACTACTTAGATTTAGAGCCACGCAAAGAATAAATTGCATTTCTATACGTACGATCCGGTTTATGGGGGCGGGCATTTTTGCTAAAATATTGGGTTTTCCATACAAAACATGCTCGTTCCTACATCATATTTCTGCGTTCATGCACTAACCGTTACAGACCCATAAAATATGTCTAGGTATAAATCTGCACACTTGACAACTATTGTGAAAAAGTGGCCTTTAAAAATATTTTCCGTCACAGCAAGCAAGTGAAATGCCAATATTTTGCTTTGAGCTTTCCTAGCCTTTCCAAATAAGCACCCGAAACTCTCTGCTTTAATTTTGAAACACAAAACGTACACCTATTTCTGAAATTGCATTCGCTGTCACATCTTTGCAATATAAAGCAAAGGCCTGTTTGTTGGTTCAGATTGTTGAGTGATTTGAAAAACAAAAGCGGGGGGAAAGAAAACACGGGCAGACCAAAGTAGCTAATCACAGTTCGCAAAGACTGATATTTAATATCTTGCAGGAAAAGAAAAAAGATCGATGACATATAATTGTGTCCCCAAATATAGAATATAACCGTGTCCTTAAATATGTAACTAATTAAGGACGATGAAATATAATTGTGTCACCAAATATAGACTATAACCGTGTCCTTAAATATGTAACTAATTAAGGACGATGAAATATAATTGTGTCACCAAATATAGAATATAACCGTGTCCCTAAATATGTCACTAAGCAAGTACAAACCAATAATAAAAATAAAGACACGACAAATTTATTTATCGCACGAGCTTTCGTGGGGGAAAATCCCCTTTCAAAGCCTCCGACGAAGTGGGATTTTGTCCCAGAAAAGCTCATGCAACAATTAAATTTCTTACTCTTTAAGTGCCACAGGACTCCTTGTTTGTTCTGCTGAACTAGACTGATAGGGCTGCCCCTCTGGAACTAGTCAATAAAAATAAAGTGTTGCATAAATAGGTAAAACTATTTGATGTCTTGTGCGTTGGTTTGTACAATTACTCCTCTAAAAGCTCTAGGTTGTAGAGTTTTGTTTTGTTTTTCATTGCTCCCCAGATGAGACCTCTGCTGGCCTCTTTGTGTGAATTTTATGCTGTGGCTTCTATGTTTCTCTTCGCTGTCCTGGAGACAGTGACCAATTTGCAAACCATCTTTATTCCTGGCATTTGGAAAGCAGCAGTACGTTGAACCTTTCCAGACATCTAAGCTCCTTTCCCTCTTCTCAGGACCATTACTTTGGTCAACTTTGCTCTATGCCATTGCTGCTCACTAACGGTCCTAGTGTGTCCGAGCCCTTTGTTTCTATCCTGCCCCTTTCTTGGTGGCATAGTCTGCTTTTTAAAACGATACCATCTTTTCAACAATGGGGAAGCCGGAGCCGTTAGGCAGATCTAGCTGTTGCCCACTGCAAAACTTGGAAGCCTTTTTTCTCTAAAGCACAGCTTAGGAGACCATACCCAAGGAGTTCAATCTACCAGAGTAGAAGGCAGGTCTGAGTCCGGATTGTTTGAGTGCAGTGTAAATAGGAGGATTTTTCTCTCTGGTGGCTATTTTCCTGTATGCTGGGCTCGGGAGCACTGCTCGATTTAAAGTAACAATGAAAATTGCACGTTTCGCTTCCCCCTAAGCATTTTGCTGGGCTCTACTAAGTCTCGAGCGATGAGAACTTCTGATGCTGCAGCTTAACTTTTATCTCCCTGCTCCTTCAGCAAAACGGGCTCAGCAGTGCCCCAAAACCTCGGTATTGAGGAAAATGCTAAATTCCACCCAATGCACTTAAATCCGATCACCGCCGTCTTATCAGGCAGACCAAGTGCTCGATCTCTCTTTCTCTCGCCAAACATTTAGATTTGTTGTTCCAGACAGATGCACAAATACCAGCTCATGATATCCACCCTTAATCAGAATGACTGGGAAGGGTCCCCTACGTGGGTGTTTGCCTAGATCTGAACACAACAGAAACGTCCGGGAAGAGAGAAGAAGAAATCTTTCAAAATATTTAAGGACTCCTCGCCCGTAAGAAAGAAAGAAATCGGCCACCGTGTTGAATTGCATGAAACCATTTCAGGTTTTGGCTAACTGGTTGCAACCAGCATGAGTTTGGAAATTCTCCAGTGAAATCCATGAAGGATAAACCCTCTCCTGGTTAAACAAGAAGCCAGAAGAAACAAATCTGCCTTTCGGGAAATATTCTAGCAGAAGCCCTCCCTTAAAATATTTCAGCTACCTTTTGTGCCTAATCTCGTCAAAAAGCTGCATAAAAAATTCTGTAGCTTCAAAGGGGCACTCCTATTTTATTCCCTTTTATTTTTACTTGAACTTTGTTTTGTGAAAAAGCCTTTGTACGCCATCATTATATGTTATATTTATTTCAAATGAACTTTTGACTCGCAGGACACGAATGTTCCTACATAACCCAGAGATGCAGCCGTAGCTTGCATGAAATACGCATGGATTTGTCATGAGAGTTTGCCAGCTCTCTCTGTCCGGATCCACACATGCGTGTGCGGTGTGCGTGTCTCTATAATATGCACCGGTTGCTAAGACGTGAGCTGTTCATTTAAAAACAAGAAGAATTAGTCTTACCTCCCAGCTTTTGTTATGATCATCTCCGTCCCCACTTCGTGAAATTTTAGCCACAATTCTCGTTCGTGTAAAAAGACTTTTATCCCCTCCATGCCCTGCAAAGGGACAGAGGAGTGAGCTTTCACACAGCGGCGCTAAGGCAGGCGAGGAGCCCCCGAAGAAGGCTTCAGCTCTGGCGTGCCAGCGCCGGGAGCCCCTGCTTTCTATAGCGGCCTCACCGGCGGGGCTTTAAAAGCCTGGGGCTCCCAGAGCAGCGCCAAGGAGTGATTCATGGAAGGGAAATCTCCGGGCAAAGAAATTCAAAGAAGCTGTTGCAAAGCCTGGCAGCGAGGAGACGGATTTGTGCCCCGCGCCCGCCCGGCTAGGAGAAGTCTGAAGCCTTTTGATATGGGGCTGGAGATAGGCGCAGGGCCAGAGGGATCAAGATAGAAAGGGCTGCCGGGGCAAGACGGGGCGGGAGTTTACTCGAAGGAAAAGGAGCTTGGTGCAGAGGCGAGTCAAACAAAGGACGAGCAGGAGTAAAGCAGCGGCTGCGAAGCCGTGGAGGTGCCTCGGACGCAGCCATTGCCCAGCTCCGCGGTTTGCTCGGAGATGGGGACAAGCGGCCTCCCCCAAAACCACAGCGGGATCGGGCCCCCAAACCTGCTTGCCCCTCTCCCGGGAATAAAACGCATCTGTCTGGGGCCGAGACAAGCCAGACCCTCCTGGCCTTTCAGGCGTTTTTAACGCGCTGTTTGCACTAGCAGAGCTGAGCCGAGCTAGCTTCAGGCCGGAATGTCTCCCTCCCCACACACACTAATAATTTCCCTTTCCTACATTCACCCGAGACCAAACACAGAGAGACAGAGGGGTCAGAAACGGAGTCCCGGCCTCCTCTGCCTCCGCACCCCCTCTTTGTGCTGGTTGAAGGCCGGGCAAGGGGCGCCGGGTGCCGCCCTCCAAAACCATCCGTGGAGGGGCCGGGGCGGCCGGGCCTCCTTCCCTCTGCCCGGCAGGGCGAGCGGGCTGGGGGGAAATGAGGAGAACAAAGGCTGGGGGGTGCCCCCTTGGCAGAGAAAAATCCCCTCGGGGAGAGAAGGGACGTGGAGAGTCCAGGGGGAAAGAGGGAGGCGACCAAACAGGCGTGTGTGTGAGTGTGAGATAGATGGTGCGTCTGGGGTGTGAGTGTGAGATAGATGATATGTCTGGTGTGTGTGTGTGTGTGTGTGTGTGTGTGTGTGTGTGTGTGTGTGTGTGTGTGTGTGTGTGTGTGTGTGTGTGAAAGAGAGAGAGAGAGAGAGAGATTGAGAAAGATGTTGTGTCTGGTGGGTGTGTGCGTGGGGAGATTGTGTGAGATAGATGCTAAGTCTGGTGTGTCAGTGTGTGTGTGAGAGAGAGATAAATGGTATGTCTGCTGTGTGTGAGAATTAGATGGCGTCTTTGGAGTGTGTGCCTGTGTGGACAGCATTGTGTGAGTTAGATGATATGTCTGTGTGTGGGATTGTGTGAGAGAGATGGTGAGTGGTGTGTGTGAGAGAGAGAGAGAGAGAGATGCCATGTCTGCTGTGTGTGACTGTGTGTGTGAAAGCGACTGTGTGTGTGTGTGTGTGTGAGATAGATGGTGAGTCTGGTGTGTCTGTGTGTGTGTGTGAGAGAGAGGTAAATAAATGGTATGTCTGGTGTTTGTGTGTGAGTGAGCGTGTGTGTGAGTTAGATGGCATGGGTGGTGTGTGTGTGAGATAGAGGGTGAGTCTGGTGTGTGTGGGATTGTGTGAGAGAAAGAGGTAAATGGTATGTCTGGTGCGTGTGT
>ML682206.1:1395633-1407619 GCA_007922195.1 Podocnemis expansa | reverse complement strand
TCTTTCTTTCTTTCTTTCTTTCTTTCTTTCTTTCTTTCTTTCTTTCTGCCTTCAGTTGGCTATAATACCCATCTGTGTCCAGCGCCACTCCGGATCGGTCCAGAGACTCGCATAATCCGGTGTGAACCCGCCACGGTTGAACAGCCCTGCCGGCGGGTTTGCAGAGCACAGCCCTGTCGAAATCTTCCTTTGCCGTCTGTCCTGCCCACGGTAGAAAAGTCCGTCGGTCACGGCCAGCACAGGCTGGTGGGCCACTGTGGCCCTCAGGCCCCCAGCCTCATCCCTGCTGGTGGGTCAGGGCCCCTAGCGTGGCTCTCAGGTGGGGGGCCGGGTTGGGATAAACAGGACAGATTTGGCTATCAGATACCTTCCCCCCTTGGCTTTAAGTCAGCCGCCCCCCCTCCCAAATTAAATGCACAGGCGCACACGAACCGGAGTTCAAACCGTATTAAAGGGCTGCTTTAAAGCCAGCAAAATCGGACATGATTTTGTCCTCTTGGACGTAAATCTGGGCTATATCTCGGCCTTCTGTGCAGTTAAAGCAGCCCCTTAATAACTGAGTCATTTACGGGAACGCTTTGCTGCGTTTCTCTGCGTAAAATCCATCTTCCCCATCCTCCCCCCATCAATAAGTAACGCCACAGGTGGATAAAAGCAGTTACTGGTGCCAGAATAGCAGCGTTAATCTTCTATTAGCAAACACAGTGTCACTCGGGACCTTATCTCGGTCTGAAGAAGAAAATAAAATAAGATAAGGCCATTGCTCCAGGCCGAGGGAGAAAGTTAAAGGGGCACCGGGGCTAAAGTCCTCAGCGCCCGCGCCTTTCCCTGAAAGTGATTTCTGCTGTAATGACCTCAACTCAAATGGTCAGAATCAGTCACTGAAAAACTCTGAACTAGTGACACCTGCAATTTTTCTTTCTCCCCTTTCCATAAAACGAGGCAGAAAGGGCCCTTCAAGCCATTTGCGGTACAGCCATTTCTGAAAGACAAGTACTTAGAGAGGGGAGAGAACACGGGAAGGTCATTCGGACAACTTTGTCATCCGAGGGAAACAGTTTTCTTTCTTTCTTACCACTTCTTGCTTTCTTTCTTATCCCTTCTTTAATTCATACCACTTCTTTCTTTCTTTCTTTCTTTCTTTCTTTCTTTCTTTCTTTCTTTCTTTCTTTCTACGTAGTACCAACAGCTCAAGAATATACACATTGTGGATACACATAATGTATTAAAAATACACACACTCTTACACTGTGTGTGCAATGCATAAACTGTATTACTGTACCTCATCTGACAAAAGGATGACAATGGTAATTAGGCAAAATATCTTTCTATAGTTAATATTTGAGCGAATATGTGAGTACTCAGATCTCTCTCTGTCTCTGTCTCTCTCAACACAAATATCTTTGTAACATCTCTTTCCTTCTGCTAAAAACCAGAACCAAATTTTCAGTTGGTGTCATGGCCTCAACACATAGATGTTTTCTTTTGCCTTATTTCCTTCTGGAAGGACCGATTTCCCGTCCAAGTTTTAATAAACTACTACTTCTTTTTAAAAAGCAGGTTCTAATTAAAAAATCAACAAAAATCGCATTTGGAAAAAAGAGGGCCGCCTTTTCCTTATTCAGGGTGTGCTGACTTTTCCTGGCCAGACAGATGTTTAGGACAGGAATTCCTTTTTTAAAAAATATTCGTACAGAGAAGCAAAACTATTTAAACAACCACATATCCTCTGTCTCCCGAAGGTTTTGCTGCTTATATGGGACCAGTGGGTATAGACACAGCTCAGACACATTCAGTTTCGGACAAATGGCTGTTAAGGAAAAAAATCAATTAAAAAGTCCCTATGGCAGATTAATCAGGAGATAGCTACATTATTTAAAGAAAAAATAAGGACCTCGTCGTCAGTTTTATCGTGTGGGTGTGGGTGGGTCTGCAGCTATGTTATAAACAATCCTTAATTACTAATTATCCGATAGAAAAGCTAAACCGTTACACAAAAGTCACTGCTGTAGAAAATCGTTACCTTGAAAGACTCCCAACTCTGGAGCGTGTAGACCCCAAATTTTCAAGCTGCCAGCGGCCCCGGTAACTAGCTTTCAAGACAATGGTTATTTTCTGTCATTAATAACACATTTTTCTAAAAGGATTCTTGTTTGGATCCGAGTCTGTTTTTTATGGTTCAGTTGGACAAGGCGGAACACATGTTAGTTTAAGCAGGTTCATGAAATGGCTGTAAATCAAATAAAGTTTACGAGTTTAGCAGGAAATACAGGAGAGATTTAAAAAAATTCAGAGAGCCGGGGAGCAGCAGGCTTAGATAGGTTGCTTTGGTTGTGCCCTGCTATGTTTCTCTCTGTTCTCCAGCATCTTGCGGATTAAAGACCTTGGACCTCATTGCAGCCTTTGCCTTGGCGCCAAGTGGCATGTTATTAATCAATTGTCCGTAGGTCCAGTACACGTAAGAGAGAAATTTAATCACCAGAAACCAGACCCAACATAAAAGAGAAATCTAGAATCAATTCCCACCCTCATCCCCCCCAACTAGTGCAGGCAATCAAATATTTCATGGTTTTTTTTCATACACCAAACAAATTGAAACTTTTTAGAGGTTGAACCTGAAGAGCTCTTAAAAAAAAGGAGACACGTCCTTGATCTTGCTATAAAAGCCGATGGGGGGAAATTATGCAATCTAAGGGTTTTATAATGCAAAAATCAATTTGAAAAAGCGACAGAGCGCGCAAGAAACAACCCATTGAAGCCGCGGCTTGCGGCGCTTGGCTCCCGGTGCCAGGCGCCTGGAGGATGAAAAGCCAAGGGCTAGGGGGAGCACTGGTCTCTGCACATCATGTTTCCTCGCCACAGACTGACTTTTGGCGACGAGACTCCGTCGTGTAAACCGACCCTTAGTGTCATGTCACTTCGGATCTCGGCGCATTCTTGCTTGCGTTCAAATGTAAAACCTGCTTCTTGAATTTCCCTGGCCGCCTATGTGCAAATGAAGGAAGGCCCGTGCAAAGAAAGGAAAAGAGCATTTAAGAGACGGCATTGTCTGTTTGTTCCCTGTGTGGCCGATAGAGATTTTTTGCAACCCGAAGTTTCTTTCCCCTTGATTTTATTAAAAAGAGCATTTTCCCTTGAAATGGAACAAATCATAGATTTTTAAAAATACACCTCCACGTTGTGTATACACTTAAAATACATGCACTGGTTTCCTTGCTGCTGAATGCGCTTGACCGCATCCTGGCATCTAATATTTTTTATGGAAATATTTGTAGATAGCGATAAAACAGGGCGTTTCTTTCATAAACTAGCTAGCTAGCGATCAACTATATTTATTCAGACGGCAGAGGAAGCCGAAGTTTGTTCGCTTCACTCTATTTTTCCGGAATAGTTTTCTGTAGAACTTTTCCTACATTTAATAGTCAAAATAAGAAATCGATTAAACACAATTAGCCGATTTACAGAAATTAACTGTGGCCGTCCCGCCGTATTACCCAGGCTTGATCTATGAGATGAAGGAAACGCGCAGATGTTTAAGAAAACCACAAATAAAGAAATAATACAATTTTGCTAAAATGCAATGTGTCAGTCTGCCCTTTCCTTAATTTCTGGTTCTCATAAAGTAGCTACCAACTAAGGCTTTGTGCATTTAAAAGCTTCAAAGGTAGCTTTTCCATCCCCCTGGAAATTATGTCTGGTCTTAGGAAAGCTGCAGCAGCCTATTTCGCAGATGTGCAAACTGCCAACGCAAACCACCTGAAAGGCTTTTATTTTCGCCAAAATAAAAGCAAATGTGGGTAAATTGCATTTTTGCCCTGCGTTTCGCTCGCCTAATTACAAAGCCATTTAACTTCCGCGGACTGGAAAGGCTTTCCTTGCTCAGTGCAGTTAAAGCTCTTCTCCTTTTATATTTGCAGTCAGATTTCGCAGGAGAGCTGAACCAGGATCTCAGCTACTCTGCATACCTATTAACCCTTGCAAAGTAAGAAGTGTGTGTGTGAGAGAGATGGGCAACAATGAGAGGTCATAAAATGTGACAGGCACGCAGCAATATTTAGCTCTTTGTTTTTTCCGTCCCTTGCCTCCTGTTTTTCTTGTCAGTTTTCTAACTTCTTCTTGCCTGGCCTCCCTTGGGCGTTCGTGCCTTATATCTGTGAAGGGCAGGCACGGGGAGAGGTGGAAGGGACAAGGGTCGCTCTTGGGCTATATTTGGAAAACTATTCGCAAGTCCTTCCAACAAAACTGTGCAAAAGGTACCAGGCCAAGCCGACAGGCAGGCGAAGAGGCCGAGGGGCTGCATTGCAAATCTGCGGGGCTGACGGGCTCCCGCACTCCGGTTACTCTGCTCCCCGTTATCACATCTCCCTCCTGTGCCTAGACAATATTAATTTCCAGTCTCCCCGCGTATTTTTGAAGCACCGGCCACGTTGCATTCCCTGCAAGGACCCTCAGGTTTTGTTCTCTGCCTCTCTTGGCTTCTTTCTGCCCGGAGAAAGTTTTCCCCCAGTTTGCCGTTATTCCCCCTCCCTCGGCTAAGAGGGACCCTCATTGCAAAGAGAGATATCTCGAATTAAATGGAGATCTCCTTTAGCAAAACATTAGCAACGTGCCCGGTGCACGCTCGCCTCCATAAAGCAACAGCTAAGCGGGGGACTTGGCCATTCAGGGTCTCCTCTGGGTCGGATCTGGGGGCAGCTGCTTCTCGGCAGAAAGAGACCCCATCGATCCGTCCTGCCACAGATCCCGGCCGGGGCGCCGCTGCTTTGTTTAGGAGTGGAGAGAAAGGTGCTTACCTGGAGCTCACATTTTCATCCAACTTTTCTTTGAGCGCTACTCGGCCCCAGAGATGCGCTTCCGCAGCAAACTCTAGACGCTGGAAAAAAAAAGTCCAAATGAGGGTTTGACACCTTCCCTTAAAATTGCCCCCCTCCGCCCCGCAAATACTGCGCTCTGGGCTGAAAACCGGGTGCCCTGGGACCTCGCCTGGGAGTCCCATGCCTGGAGCCGGGGGAAGGGGCACAAGGGGCACAGACACCTCGTTACCCACGCGAGACTGGCTCGGGGTCGCTTGGGGAGCCGAGCCTGCGCTTGGGGCTGCTTTGGTTTTCAGTGAAAGGTTGTGTTTGCATTTCCCCTACTTGTGCTGTTTTGTCAGGACAGGAGTGACTCTAGTCCCTTCGCCTGGGGTTAGTCCTGAGGAAAGAAATGGGCAGTGGGGAAAACCCCTGGGCTGCATTTTTGGAGCTCACAGACTGGGCAGGAATCACTCAGAGAAAATAGCGAAAATACCTTTTTTTTTTCTTTTTTTTCTGGACAGTCCTAGGGTATGGTAGCATTTCTGCATGTATGTGTGTGTGTGTCTTTATGTGCTTGTGTGTGCGTCCCCGCGCCCTTTCACACCTGTATCTACGTATATATTACACTTATATATGTGCAATAATATGTACTTTTTATATACACGCATATATCCAAACATATTTATTCATATCTCTGTATGTATGGGTATAGACATAGACAAATGTAGCAGGTACACGTGTACAGGTTGTGCGTGTGTGTACGTGCGTGCATATATGTTTTTAAGTACACACATATATGTACAATTCTGTGCACATATATACAGACATATACCGTATATCTCCGTATTTTAGCGGTGAATATACATGACTGATTATATGAAAATATATATTATATATAGTCACTGTCTGTTTCCATATAAATACAGAGAGAGGCACTATCTATCTATCTATCTATCTATCTATCCACATATACCTATAAATATCACCTATAGATACTTACGTGTGTGTGCCCACGCACAAATACAGATATTTAAGCATCTGTATATGCATACAAATATATATTGGAGTGTCTGTAAGTAGAGTGGGATTACAGACACATACACGTGTGTGCATAGAGAAGTACATTATTTGTGCAAGTTTACACGAATAGCTACGCAGAAGTATCCATGTCTGCATATGCGCTACGTGTACGTATAAATATGTATCAGGCACACAACACGTGCCTATGCATGCATACAATGCACAGAATATACGCACACGTGTTTACACACCCGTACATCTCATCCATTTACACCGCCTAGAGAATTTCCTTCCTTGTGCTTCATCTGATTGATCCCCAGCCTGGTCCATGGATTTGGGACGGGGCACCAAGAGTTTCCTTGTACTGACCAGTTCCGAAGGGGCAGCCGTGTTAATCTAGTTCAGCAAAACAAGCAAGGAATCCTGGGGCATTTAAAGACAACGGAACCTCATGCCACAAATAAATTTGTTAGTCTTTAAGTGCCTCAGGACTCCTTCTTTGTTCTCCTGTACCGACAAGTTCAGCAGGGAGTCCCAAGGAAAGAGGGCACCTTCCCCTTGCCAGACCTGCAGATTTGGCGGAGACCTTCCCAAAGGCTCACCGACAATGGGAGCTTTCGGGGGTTGAATATTGATCTCGGGGAAACTGTATCTCCCTGCAAAGCCAACATGTATTTCCAAACCCCTGGACGTCAGTTACACCCCATAACTCCTCCTCTGTGCAAATACAGGGTGGCTCCCACCTCCTTCTTATATTTTGCAGCTGTGCAACGAAGGTAGCTCCAGATAAGCGAAAGTGGTATTTTTATAGGCTGATAAAACAAACTTATCTAGGCTTTTCTGGATCTCACAAAGATTCCCTAATTGGTCATTTGCCAGGACTGTCTCCGACCTGCTGCTTTTCCTTGCACACTATTTTCAGCTGCAAAAGGGACCCCCCCACACACACTCCTTCGTGTGTTTACACTGTTATTTCTCCCAGTCTGGAATCATGACACGTTGCAGCCTTTTCCTTTTTGCTCTGAAGTGTCTTGTACAGACCCCTTTGTCCTCCCGTACCATTTAACGGTGCCAACCACATTAACTTACATACTCTCACAGTCTTTTAAATTCGTTTATGGCCTTTGGGGCACTGAAATAGTAATAACAAGACATAATAATAGTAAAAAGGAGTATATAGTTTAGCTTATAGGCCAGGGCTTTGCAGGGATAATGTTGCAAACTGATTTCTTTGTGTTCTTTATACCACTCCCCATTTTTTCGGAAAAGAGACCAGATTGCTTTCTTTATAGTTTCTATTCCCACCGTTTTACTGACTCCTGACCCTATAACCTCTCATTAGTGATATCCCATGCCCAGCATGGTCATGGAAAAAGTTTTGCTATGGAGAGATTGTTGAGGCTAGGGGTGCACGAAGGGGCCTGACGGAGGGGAAAGTGCAAGACGAAAGTGGGCCACGTTTCAGGTTTTTAACCGATTTTAAAGTAGCGAGACGTCAGGAACCGTGTGTCTCTAAGGGTGGGTGTTGGGTAGCCATCGCAGGTGGACAGACACGGATCTCAGTGCTTCACAACCGAAGTCAAGAAACGGAGGGTTTCCATTGACCTCAGTAGCCCAATCCTCTCCTGCCTCCATCAGCTAGTTTGGTCGGGATGGGGGAAGCCTCTCGACCTGTGCCTCACAATCCGAGGGTCCTGGCCTGTTGTCTCGGGAACCCAGAGGTGCCTGTGGTGCTAGAGGCCAGAGCTAGCCGCGGGGGCTGAGAGGGCTAGAGAGCTCGGTCTACATCTGGCAGGAATAAGAAATGAATTCCCCGCCTCTCGGACACAGATGTTCCCAGCCTTGGGGAAATGTAACGAAAATATCAATACTCAGAAGGGATCAAAGAGTGAATTAAGACTAAGCCACATCGCCCCTGGCTGGGAGATAGGAAAGCGATGGCCGGTCTGTTCCAGATGGAGATTTCGGGTCGTTTAGAAACATGGCCAGGAAAGAGTCGTGTGACAGGAGCAAGAGTACCCAGGGCACTGAAAGAAGGGATTGACTGCATGGTAACCCCCCCCCCAATAGCTCGCCCTTTTTAGACTAGGAGTGTGGCGGGTTTACTTGCTTGCTCTGGGTTAGTTGTTTCCCCTATAGACGGAGCTTTCTCCCCCTTGGACTCAGGAGGGATCCGCTGTTAGTTTCTTTTCGAGCACAGAGAGTGATAAGAAACTGCATTGACTTTCTAGGGGTGCCCAGGATGCTGAGGATTCCACAGGAACACAACCGACCCGCCCCAGCAGACCCACGTCTGCACATCACACTTGCGCCCCGCAAACAGAGAAACACTCCAGCGCACACGCAAAGCGGGGCCACACTTCCCACGGCCTCACCAACAGGCTGTCAGCAGAGCAGGGCTGCGCGTCTGTCGCGATCTGGGGGGTTTTACTTGCTCCTTTTTTCCCCCCCAGTCTTAACAAGTGACCATACCTGAGACTACAGAGCGGGTGAAAGTTAACCCCCCAAGTGCTGCCTCTTTACACGTGCGGGGTTTCCTCTATTTCCCCCTCAATAGTGTGAAAGAAGAAGGAACTGCTATTTCATTGACATAGCTTCCCATTGCCTTAAACTCATAGCTCGGTCCCACTCGTCCCGCAGTCCTCAGAGGGCTCCTGGAAAGTTCCCGCCGAGTTAATTTCCGAGCCCCCTTTTCTTTTCCGGGGAGGGGGCGGGCGAAGCGGATTAATGGGCTCCGTGACCTGCGGCTGTTGCACGCGCATGAATCAAACCAATTCAAAGAGCCCGGTGTAAAGGTTACCCTGACCCTACTACTGAGTAAATGCTTCCTTCAGGCTTCCAGGAGGCGGGGGCTGCTCCAGCCCGGCCAGACCCATTTCCAGCTTCCAGGCTGGTGGTACGGTCAGTAAATGAATTCGGAATGACCTCAGCGCTCTGGCTGGTTTAGGGTTACACTGAAGAGATGCCGGACTTCTGGGGCTTTAGTGCGGGGGAGCGGATCTTGGGTTTGTGTGTCCTGAAAAGATTCAGGAAAGTGTCTATTGAAGTGTCCATTCGGCTCCCACTAAAGATAACAGCGAAGCCCCTTTGACATTAGGGGAATCCGGATCGGGACCTGCGGAGAGAGCAGGGGGTGACCCGCCGGCCCCAGTCGAAGTCACTCAGAGGGACCCTGATTGATTTCATTGGAGCTGGATTTTCACGTTTCCCAGCCAGAATCCGCTCCTACTTGCTTCTCCTTTCTGAGATACCCTAACGTCTCAACCCGCTTTGCAATAAAAAAGGTATGGCTGCTTCGAATTATCCAATCAAAATAATGAGGCCTGGGAAATGAGGGAGCGGTGTGTGGTTTCTCTCTCTCTCTCTCTCTCTCAAAGTTGCTTAATTTTAGAAAGGGAGAGACCCAGACCGGCAAGTCCCACGCTCTGCTCCTCGGGGGCCTCACTGGGCCAGCTCTCGGTCTTGGAAAGGCGGAAAGCGGGGGCAGCCCCAACCCTGCACTCGGCATGTGTGGACTGGATGGTGCCGCCCTCTTGCTCCGGGCCGCAGAAGAAGGGAGGAGGGGGACAGAGAGGGGTTTAAGCCTTCATTTTAGAGAGGGATCGTCCATTGAAACTCGACTTCCCTGAGCCCGCTCCACCAGCCGGCCCATTAGAGAAACTTCTGCCCCTTTTGAATTCCCTGGGGCTCCTCCCTTCATTGCAACAGGGCCGGGTTCTCCAGTTCGGACAAGCAGTAAGGCCCCGTGCATGTTCCCATTCCCACTTCATCAAGCCTCAAACTCTTTCTTGCCTGGGGAGGGATGGATGCCCAGCCTGGGCCGGGAGTGAAGACGCCCCCACTAGGATTTTTTTCCTGGACAGTGGCCAGTGCTAAGAAGCTAACATTTGGCCCAGTTAGCCCAGCCAGGCCACCTTTGTCTCTGTCCGGGCTAGGCCAGGCCACCTTTCAAATTCACCCAAATTCAAATGTCAGTTTTAATGGAAAGGGTGCAAGTGCACCCCACCCAGTGCAGACTGACCTGGGCTTTTTTTTTTACCCCCTGGAACAAGAGCTTTTACTGAGTGCTGCCCTTGCTTTTAACCTGCCCCCCCAGGTAGGAAAAATATTCACCCTATACACAGGGGCAGATCCCCTCTCCTAATGGCACTTGGCCCTTAGGCAGGCAACTGGCGGTAGGCCAATCCTGCTCCCTCATTTGAGATCAAGGGCAAAATTGCCCTTGGTTTCTTTAGAGCAGGTGCAGGCTGGATCCCATCCCAATGAAACCCATGGCAAAATGCCAGTTGGTTTCAGCTGGAAGAGATCTGGGCCCTGATCCTAGGAGAATTCAAATGGTGAAGTCCCACGGACATCAATGGGAGCCAGAAAGGGGCTGACTCTGCTAAACCCAATGGCCAGGGCTCTCCAGGCGGCCATTGGTTAGGACCTGAGCTGATCTGCTTGTCAATGGGCTCCAGGGAGGGCCCAGAAATAACTGAGGGACAGGATTCTTCCTGAGCAATTTCTGCCATACAGGTAAAACTCCTTTTCCTTCTTTGGTCCTCAGCACCTTCTATTGGTTCTGCAAACTCTGTGCCCACTCCTGGTCTCATTGTCAAGGGAGGTTTGTTTTTTCCCATTAGCTTCTGAGAAAGCACGGTATGGTATTGTGGTATGGATATTAGTGAGGAAGGTGGCCAGCAAATCTTTTGTCCCCTTCCCCTAGTCCCAAAGGGACAAATAAGTAGAAAGACAAAAATATGGTTGGGGGTAATGGGCAGAAGACCATATGCCACCCTTCACCGCATGGGGCATGGCTCACTTGCTGGTAGATTCTCTGTACTTTAAAGTCTTTAAACCATGATTTGTGGGCTTTAATAAGTCAGTCATAGGTTAGAGGTTTATTACAGGAATGGGTGGGTGAGGTTCTGTGGCCTACGTTGTGTGGGAGGTCAGACTAGATGGCCATATTGGGCTCCTCTGACCTTAGGGTCTATGAGTTATACAGCTGGTCAGTAACATGGGACCTGCGGGTCTAATCAAAGTTATTACCTGCCTCACCCACCTTGGGTTTCAAGGAGCTTTGGTGACTCTAGCTCAATATGCAGTTCCAGGGCAGGGGATTAGGAGACCTCTTCAAATGAATCTACAGGAGTTAGGGGCTCAGCTTAATTTCAGTGGGATTTGGGCACCTAACTCCCTTAGGTTCCTTTGAAAATCCTGTTTGGTAGCGGATGTGAAAGTAGTTGAATGGTCTCTGGGCAGTCCCTAGCGCCACTGTCTGTATTACAGCATCTGCCTTCGGAGCAGGCAGGGAGTCTAAGGCTGGTTTCAAGTTCCAGCACAGAGGCCAAAGGGTGAATGGTTTGTTTCCTCAGCTCTAGACGTGCCTCCCAGATGCAGGGAGAGGGAAGGCAGGCTGAGAAGGCAATGGACTAAAACTCAGATTATTTAGATTCAGTTCCCGTCTCTACCACAGAATCCTTGTGTGGCCCTGGGAAATGCTGTCTCCGTTCCCTGTCTGTAAAATGGGAATAACTATATTTATTTTGTCTATCTGGTATTCAGACTAGCTGTTCCCAACCCATGGCCTGGGGGCCAGAAGTAGCCTGCAGGACCTTTCAAAGTGGCACACGGCTCACCTCCTGCTAGCTGCAGAAGGCAATTGCTGCCTAAGGACCAAGGTGGAGCACATTTCTATGGGACCAAAGGGCTGGTGCAGGTTCCTAGCTGCAGCAAAAGGGATGAGAGATGCACACTCCCCTTCACCTCTCTGTAGCAGGAGCATAGAAAGCACTCCACCTAGGCCCATAGACACTGGGGTTCCTGCTGGAGGCAGGGGAAGGGGACCACTGATCTCCCATCCCCCTGGCTGCAGAAGCAAGCTATTGCCTAGGGACCCAGGCAGAGCACACAAGGCTACAGGATGAATGTAGTTCCCGGGCTGCAGCCAGGGAGACAGGAGATCAACAAGGAAGCAGTCTCAATGAATTCCTTCTGTATGGCAGCAGGGGGTGGGGGAGACCAGTTAGTGAAGACTTGTGGCTCCTCGGGGTTGTAAAAATGATACCTGTGGTCCTCGATCCACAAGAGTTGGGAATCAGGGATTTAGACTGTCAACTCCTTATGTATGTCTTCAGTGGAGGCTCAGTTAAGTCCCAACTGCCCGCATCCACACTTGTACACTC
>ML682206.1:1360978-1395623 GCA_007922195.1 Podocnemis expansa | reverse complement strand
TCAACTTAATAAGGTTTACGTACCAGTAAGTCGACCTTAAGAGGTGGTGTTTTTAAGTTAACTTAAGGAAGCCCGTAAGTTGACTTAATAAATTCCCAATGTGGCCAAAGTATTCCTTAGGTTGACTTAAGGGGAACGATAAGTCAACCCAGGGCTCCAAAGTAGACATTCCCTATCTGTTTATCGGTCACAGTTTTCTCACCGTCTAACTTCATTCATTCATTCGTTCTCTCTTTGGCCACCTGCACCCATTCTTGACACTGCCCCTAGGATACAGCTGACACCACAAATAGCTGTACTATTTTCTAGCTATCACATCAAGCACCCATCTTACTTTGTGCGTTCTTATATGTGAAGACCTTACATTCCTGTTCAGGCTATCGATCTGCTTACATTGCAGTCTGCTAACTGCCCTCAGGACTGCACACACCACCATCAGTTTGTGTGAAAAATCAAGCAAAAGGGAACAGAAGGAAAGGAGGAAAATGCAGTGGAGACTACAGGAAATAAAAATAAATTTGTCATGAGAGCAAATCCTTTGTTACCCTTAAATGGGATATCAAAATGGTGCTTCGAACAGGGGGGAGGAGCAACATTGCCTGAAATACTCAAGAAGTCCAAGTGGTCAGTGCAAATTGAACAGGCTGCAGTGGCTTGGATTTATATACAAACTGTGGGGTGAGCTGCTTAGGCAGGCACTTCTGGCAAAATCTTCAAAAGTGCTAGGGCCCATGTTCCAGTGTGACGTGGGCACTTAAGACTGGATCATCCAAGGCATTTAGAAACCTAACATCAGTTGGAAAACACTTGGAGTTCAATGTCTGGCGAGCTGTGAAGATCTGGGCCTTACCACCACTTTTAAAAGCTACTGAGACAGCGAAAAGTGCAGGTAGTTGCCCTGTGGTATTTTCCACAGCCCTTATGTGATTTAGGTATCTAACTCCCAGTGGCGCTCTGTGGCCTAAAGTCACTAATGGATTTCTTTCTAAAATAGGCCCTTTGGATTTATACTTCTCTTTGAAGCACATAACACACAGTTGACGCCTTTTAAAGGAAGATGGTGACAATATATTTTGTCTAAATACAATACATTTTTTATAAGTCCCTACATAATTACTTTGGATTTGGGGGCATTTAATTCACCTCATATAACTCAGAGGCACAGATTCTATGCCAGAATGCCAAGAAGTTATGCTTGTAATATAGTAAAGTGTAGAATTTCTTCTTCATATATTTATTTGAAAGGTGGTGGCTGTAAACCTACAAAATAACGTGTGTACTCTGGTAGCAAGCCAGGCAGAAATACTGAGCCTGGGAGTCAGGAAACCTAAGCACCATTCCCATCTTTGCTGCTGATCCGCTGTGACCTTGCACTAGTTTCTTCACCACTCAGTACCTCTGTTTTCCCTCCCACCCTTTGTGTGTTATGTCTCTTTGCTCTGCATGCTCTTAGGGACAAGAACTGACACTCACTATGTGCATGGGCAGCACGAAACACTGTGGAGTCCTGATCTCAGCTACCTGCTGCCCTAATACAGATAATAAAGAATATTGTTGCAAACTCAGGAGTCAGATTCAGAAAACAGAGCAAGCTATGGTGAAAATGACCCTCTCAAGGTCAGATTCACTGCAACTGACACAGTCAAGTATATCTTACATGTCTCTATGCCAGTCAGGTCCCCTGCACTGCACCTGATGTTCAAACCGCCCCCCCCCCCCCAGGAAGGCGAGTGGTATGGACACACTGCTTTCTCTCAGGCTTCCTAGGAAGGGTAGCCAGCAGACACCGCAGGAAGACACTGAATCAGGATCAGAGAGTCCTCTGCACCTGTGGCATTGAGAGCACGATTTTGCTGTAGATACTTGATTTCAAAGCACAGGCATCCACTACAGTGTCAGGGTCAACGTATGAGGAAGGCATCATTCAGGCTCTCCAACCTCTTCTGTGAAAATAGTAGGCTTAATTTAGTGGGTTTTCCTAGCCACTCCTCTTCTGCCTTTTGCAAACAAGAGCCTCTAGCCTTGATTCATGTCACTCAATTCCGATGGTGGAAAATTTCCAGGCAGTAAAGTACTGGGGTGCTATAGAAATGACTCGAGGAACCTGGGAACATTCCATCCCCAAAACATGAACCTGGGAACATGCTGTCCTCAAAACACCAATAAGAAGTTCTGTGTCACTTTTAAAGACTAAGAATTTATTTATCGCATGGAGCTTTCGTGGACACAATCCCACTTTGTCAGATGCACGAAAGCTCAGGAAGTAAATAAGTTTGTTAGTCTTTAACCATGCTGTCAGACTCCTTGTCTGCTTTTTTGATATACACTCACAAGGCTACCACTCTGGGACTTGTCACATTCTGTTTCTAGTTACCCTAGTGTGAATCTGGAGCAGTCCCAGTTAAATTAATGAAGGTTTTCTGAATTTACACTGGTGGAAGTGTGATCAGAATTTGGCCCACAAAAATTAATAGGTAATAATTTTTCTATTGTTTTTGTTTGTTTGCTGAAGCATCCTATAGAATTATGCAGAAGTGTTAGAAATGACTATTGAATTGTAGGGATTTTTTCCCCATAACAGCAGACCTCCTCATTCTGTAACTCATTGCAATCATGAGGTGCCTCATGTGGACTTGGAGGCAGAGTCTCTAGAGGTGTCCGCACAAGTTATTCCTCTAAGAGGCAGACTGCATTTGGCACATTCCAATCCCCACACGGGAGCAGACCAAGAACTCTTTAGCCCTGTGTCTCTCATACCAGCCACCCAGCTGTTGCTGACCTGAGCAATTCAGGAATTTCAGGGTGACTTTTAATTCTGCCTTGATTTCATGTTGCAACTACCTGTGAAGCTGCAAGACAAGAAGCATGTTTGTATCCTGGGAATGGCTTGTCTCAGACCCTTTTCTAGTGATCTCAGGGGAGAAGGGAGTTGCAAGTCAACTTTTAATTTCTGGAGGGGAGGAGGGGCCCATTCATAAATAGGTGGTGGGGTAGCTTGGTTTTTAAGTGTTTTCTATCTATCTATCTATAGCAAGATGATGGCATCTCTGCAATCCGTAGAATATAACCACTAGTTTTACATGATGTTGATTTTGTAGGCTAATGTTTTACAGTGTGCACTCACAAACTGGTACATATTACAGCACAGTTCTGGGATCTGGCTTTAAAGTGACCCTATTAATGCATCCAAGTGATGACATAATTAATGCTTTGGATGCTATAGCAGTGGTCACTGAATAGATAAATATGCAATATGATTAGCTAGCTCGCTAGCCAATGAGCAAGAGAGCAGCACCATAGCAGTGTAATTCCCATTTCCCTACCATGTTTGGGTATTTTCACTTACTGTCACTGTTGTTCCAGAACAATCTAATTTATTTCACTTGTTGACTTTGACAAGATCTCCTAGGTGCTACAAATTTTGTATTCACCTACCTTCCATCACATCAAATAGAAAGAGATTAGTGATGTCACTGGAAAGGGAAAATAGAGAGAATGCCCCAAACCAGTCAGCAGAGATACAGAGATGGATCCAAGACCAGGTCATAACTCAGTTTTTGTTCTCCTTCCAAACTCTTCCCCCTCTGCATTCTCCTTTCCCACCTCCCATCCAATGGACTCTTATATTCCTTCCATTCTTCAACCTTGGATCTTCTTCCCAAGTGAGGAAACCAAAACCATACCTACAAATACTTGAGCCATTAATAATGAGCTATATGCTACACTGCCACTTGGTACTTTTGTCTCAGGTTAACTGTACCTGTGCTGTCTGCTTTTAGTGGCCCCTCATCCTAAGGATTTTGGAATCCTGCCTTTATCCACCCTGTGGAAACCCAGTACCATATTATACAGTCCTTCAGTCTACAGTATCTTTCTATGTAAAACAGAGTTCAAATCATGAGTAACTTGAAGCGGAGCCAGAACCCTGATAGGATGCAAAAGGTAGATGGCTCCCTAAATGGAGAACAGATTGTAAAGATGGACAAAGCAGGTACAAGTTAAAGAGACATGGAGCATATGTGTGTATAAATCAGGCCTCAACAAATCTATGTTACTGGTCACCATGGTGACCAGTTTTAGTAGCTTGTCACCTAACATCACTGCAGAAAAGAATTGGAGGAGAGCACTCTGGCCACCAAAAGTAAAATTGCTGGTGCCTAGCTGTGAGCCAATTTTGTCCATCCCTGGTACACACACACGCACACACACACCCTTCCTGCTCTTCCCCCAGGTATCTAAGAACTGATGCATAAATTACCAGTCTTGTCTTTAGCATGAAAGAAACAGATTACACTGCCCTGGAAGCCTGTCTCAATCATGTAAAAACATTATTTGCAAAAGAAATCAGTGCAGAGACATCTCTTCCATTACATGGAAACAAGAAATTGTTAAGAGACTCTCAACCTATAAACATTTACAGTTGTGCCGAAAGTTGTCTCTGCTGACAGATCACAAAAATTCAGCATAGTCCTTCAGAGATGTGCCATTTGTAGGAGAAAAGACAATGAAATGATATGCGAGCTGGATATTTGCCTGTACCAAGAATTGGATGGTTAAACTTGGCATAAGAGTGAACAAAAAGGCAGAAGATCAAAGTTGTATTTGTAGCATAAGATGTGGAGCCCAAAAGCAAATGTAAAGCAAGTGGAGCCTGAGATCAACAGTGAAGCAAAATCTCCCTAGTATTCTTGTTGCACTTGAAACAATGGAGGCATCAGTGCCAGGACACACAACCAAAGTTTTATAAGCCCTGGTTGAGGGCATTGCCATATTACTCCATATGTTATCTCCCCTCACTATGAGCAAAAGAGAGTCAGAATGAGACCCTTACATCAGAAGATTGTTCCTCTAATGGCCTTGCTTTAGTTAATTATGATGGTGGATGCAGTCATAACTTTTAAAGCTAGAATGTACCTCTCAATCATCTAGTCTGATCTCCTGACTATCACAGCCTGCTCCACACAATCCACTCACTCTCCCCCACCAGACCTGAAGACCAGAATTAGATTGCAGTTTTGTAGCCCTCAGAAGAGTAAATGGTGGCGCTCCAGAAGCAGAGAATAGGAATGTGGCCTTTGCTATAGAAAGGAGTTGGTTAGATGAAGTTACTCAGATGATCCTGGCTAGTGACCGACACCCATACTGTGGAGGAAAGTGAAAACAGTCTCTGAGATGCTGCATTAGAAACTTGTATGGCTGGGTGTTTAAAAAAATGTGGATTCAGAGTCCCAGTACTTAAAACCCCTTCTCTTGGGGGAATGAGCATCACTTCCTACTAGAAAGAGTAGGTAGTTATAGCACCTAGGACCCCAGTCACAGAATTTATGATCAGTGTACTCGGTGCTGTAGATGTGCTCCACAATATGTCATCTTTACTGGAGTTGGGAGAAATTCGTAACTTTTGTTCTCCATACTCACTTCATACATTAATGGTGGTCAATTTCATAAGATGTCACAGGCACATCCTCTCCCCAAATGTTTGGTTTGTTCAAAATTGCAATGTAATCACCTTGTTGGCACTGAAAATATAATTGTCCGATGCATAGGCAATCTTCATGTAAAAACAGGCCTATTTTCATTTAGCAAGTAGCCCCTGACTGCTCCTACCTTCATTTAGGAAAAGATGGAAATTTACTAGTGCTGATCTTCCAGTACCTGCAAACCCACCATTCCATATCTGTTTCGGAGAGAAAACTATTCATTAAATCAAAACCACTCATCAGACTTTGCATTCTTAAAAGCAAGGGTTCTGAAGCTTTTCTATAATATAACAGAGGGATTATCACACAGACCATTTCTTTCACCCCGCTGCCATTGTCCAGGCTTTCTTCTTCCAGTTAGGCCCAGCTCCCCTCTCCTCCACATCAGCCAGCTCCACCTCAGTTACTACTCCCCAGCTGCCTGCCCCAACTCCTTTCTCATTCATGGTTATATGGACAGGGTCTCCCTTTCCATTCATGGCTGTGTGGGTTTCTGAGTATATTATCACCTTTGTGTCAACAGAAATTCCTTACATGGAAATCCAATGTTAGAAAAGGGTTTAATTTTGTAACATGCTGTAACATCTGAAAACAAGAGGGAGAAGACACCACCAGGTGACTGGCCACCTCTTTGAAAAGCAACAGTAACAGGTCCTTGACTCCTTGAACCACATTTTGGGAATCAGTGTTATAGAAGAAGCAGAGAATGCAAGGGTTATTCACAGAATTTCTAAATGTTTCAGTGAGGGGAGCTGAGTTGTCAAACAGGAAAATTTTGAGGCAAAAAAATTACTTGGAAATTGAGCTGTTAGACTTGAGGAGAATGACCATGTACATACGTGAAAATATTTTCAATCATTCTCATTTTTACAGCATGTTATTATATAATTCAAATATTCAGTGAATTTTTTAAATACATTCTCTTGGCTGTCTTTGTGTCCCTTTTGTGTCTGCTTTGTTCTGCACATATTCCAGCATTGGACCCAATGCCCAGGGAAGCTATGCTTTGATTCCAAGAGGTTTCAAAGCAAGCCACATGTGCACAAGTTTACTGGAAAGAATTTTTGCTTCGAATTTTTGAGTAGTATTGGGGAATATCTTCAGATATTCAATTACTGATCTTTGTACTGTAGCTATTTACTTAGGAACCAATAGGGATTTGGTGTAGCTCTCAACATGCGATTTGACACAGCTTTCCGCAGTGTCAATGACAACATCTTACTCCCTGAGGTAGGGTGTGAGGTAATGAAGCTCCCAGTAGGACTTGAAGCCTGCTAATCAAACAATGAAGCATGATGCTTCTCCAACTACATTCTTTGGACCACTGGTGAACACCTTGCTGGTGGTCTGAAGAACTGGTCACCTAGCTGGGTTTCTTCCACATTCTTGTTGGTACACTACTATGTTATATAGGGAGGTAAGCCTGCATTAAATACTTTCCTAATGTGTTTCCATGTAAGCTAAAGGGATGTGACTGTCTTGCTAGAGGGCTGTTGTCTAATCATGAATTGCAGGTGCATGGCGCCTGTGATCAGGAAAGAATGGGAAGTTGCCCTTAAATAACCTTTCTGTAATCAATGGCCCAGAATTTGAAAACCTTCTCTAATAATACCCCCTCTTACACAGTGCTTTTCATGTGTAGATCTCAAAGCACAGTACAAAAGAGGTCACAGCCCCCCAAAACTTCCTCCATAGAGTATCCTTTAAGTGAGAAATTCAAAGGTCTTAATGGAATATAGTTGGACCAGATTCTCCTACCCTTCCTCATGCTGGCTGGTATCTCATTCTGTCAGCGGCCCCATTGATTTCGATGCACATGTAAGGGACCTGCTACTCATTTTGAGTCTCAGTCCAAATTTGGCCTTTCCTGTTGCACAGACATTTACTATCCCAAACGAAGGGAAATTAGAGTTTCTCGAAGTGACTTGCTGGCTTTTCAGAGGGTTGCAGGCTCATAGGAAGACAACCCATGACTGCAATGGCCAGGAGATCCAAAGTTAGAGAAGGACAAGATTGGGTGAAGAAATCTGCTCCTATGTGCTTGACTGATGGCCCGATGTTAAATGAGCCTGCTCGAAAGGCAATTGAATCAACGGCTTCCAGGGCCGAATTTCCCTCCTTCGGACCTTATTGTTTTATAATCTGACTTGTGCTCCTCGGTCACTGTGAGCTTTGGAAAACCCACCCCATCCTTACTGTGCATCCTCATGGACTCTAAGGTCAGAAGGGACGATATGATCATCTCGTCTGACCTCCTGCACTGTGCACCTCGCGTCCTAGGTTCTTATGGAGTCCCACCAGAAAGGTTGCCCTAGGCTAGGGACTTCAGGTATCTTGGTGCTATGTTTGACAGTAGCAAACCCCATAAAACTCATGGTAGCAACCCCCAATGAACGGGCAGATTTGGGAGGGCGAGGCGAATGGTGGTAGAGGTGGGTCAGCAGGAACATCAGGTTGCCTTCATTGCTAGACGATCCAAAAACTACAAGATCAAGCAGACCCTGGCCCTTGAGGAGAAGAGAGGCGATTGAATTATTAACAGGGAGAGTTTTGGCAAGGTAGCTCCTATTTTGTAGCTGAAGTCAGTCGACATGGGGCTGTTTGGCACATCTTGTGAACACATCAGCAGGGGTTGAGTGAGGCGCAAGCCTGGCTTAGAACAAAGAAACACCCACCACGGAGGTGCATTGCGGGATCCTTCAGCATTTCTTGTGCTCTCTGTTTTGCTTTGTGACTAATGCAGGCGGCCATCTGTAGCCAGAGAGCAAGATGTAAGAGAGAAGGTGTTTTCTCAAAAGAGCTCTGCTTCCTACTTAGCAATTTTTTGTTGTCGTTGGTGCCTCAGTCCCTGACATTCACTGAGGGTTGCCTTTCCTGTCTTTATGTCCTTTAACTTTGCTGGAAAAGTCTTTCCCTTTCCCACCCCAGCTAGACAGACACACACATGCGCCTTCTTTTGTGGCTGAAAATCGCGGCACTCACTTCCCCTTGGGGTCCAACCGTCCTGAGCCCCCCAAGCTCTGCTCGTTCACAGGAGCAACAGCAAAGCCTTGGTTCTTACCTTTGGGGCAAGCCCAAGTAGAAAGCAGGCACTAGCCAAAGAAATCGGTGCACCAGAGTCTATTCCAGCGCCAATTTCGGAGAGGGACAAAGCCACCGCCTTTCATTTGCTCCCAGTCAGACCCGCTGGGGCTGGTGCATCGGAGGGAGGGAGGAGGTTAGGTGTGGACGCTAGACATGCTGAGAGCGGATTTTAATTCCCAAATGCAAGCGAGGGAGGAGGGGAGTTTTTATGGTGGATAGAAGAACAAACTAGCTCTCAAGTCCGATGATTTTTTTGCGGCCCCGAAGGCCCGTGGTCATTATCTGGAATAGGAGAGAACTCAGTTTGAAACCTTTTCCATTCCTCCTTAGCCCCCGGCTGGCTTCACTCGTGTCGGTGGGGCAGCGTCTTATGAAAGGGCGACGTGCGCCCCCCTCTTGACAGACTCCCACCCAAAGATTTAGCGGGTACCTTGACTCCAGAGCCTCGGTGCTCTGCTGTTCGTCAGGAGGCCCGGCTTGAAAGCACCCTCCATCTGGTCAGGCTGCGGTGCCTCCATTTTAATAAACCCATCATTTACACGTTGCCTTGAAACCCTGTGATTTCACCACTCCGAAAGCCGCGGAAAGAGAAATCACAGAGCCCGGCAGCCAGAGAATCGAAATAAATACAAGGGGCAGCGAAATAACCCCAGGGAGAGGAGCCAGAAAGCAGGTCCCCGAGTTGCCCCCACAGCGGAGCTAGTGGGATTTGGGGAAACGAAACCAGCCAGAACTAGCAGGAGGCTGGCAGGAAAGTGGCCTCGGTTAGACGTCGCCTCTTTACAAGGCGGCTCTTAGCTGCAGCCAGCCCTGCCGTGGAGTTTGGTTAATAAAGTCTCGGCGTTTTTAAACGCCGGCGAGGTTCACCGAAAGGGACACACGCTCCCCACGTTGTGGTCTTTTCTTGTCGAAGCACAGAAACCAAGAATCAACCCCCGACCCCACCCCACCCCACAATCCCCCCAGACACAATAAAAAACCCCACATCGACCAACAAGCTACACAAAATCCGACCTAACAAACCCTAGGACAACCATGCCTTTATTTCTGCAACAGGAATTAAGGCACACACAGAAAGAAGGGGAGAGGGAGGTAGATAGACAGACACAGAGAGAGAGAGAGACAGACAGATTAACACAGAGCGACAGACACACACACACAGAAAGACAGACAGACACACACACACAGAAATATATGGACAGACACTCACAAACGAGCGTATTTGTGATCAAGTGACCTACTCCAGTAACAGCTCAGAGGTGGCCCTTGTGACCTTCCTCAGACGACACGTGTGAACGAGAGTGAAGCCAGGGCCCTGGATTACAAGCAATAATTTGTGGGAGCGAGTGTGTTTGAACGCAGAGGTGTGGCAGTGTGTCTAGGTGCCGTGCAGACACAACCGCGCGAAAGAGGGAAAATCACCAGCAAGTTTGGTCCCAGACGAGGCTGGAGGAAAGGGAATCTCCCGGCTTGGGGCAGTTTGTACCGTGGCGTTTAAATCGATTTAATCATTTCAAGGGAAAGCGAGCGACCTTCCGGGGGTGCTGAAAAGGTTTTCTAATGTGGACGCGCACGGATTGCAACCCTCGCCTTATTGAGCTGGGTCCCCTCCTTCAGGAGATTAACCCCGGTAAAAACTAAATCGCCGAGCCCTACAACGGCTTGGAAATGAATTCATTCTGTGATCCGGGGACTAGCTGGTGGGAAAGTTAATTTTCACGCTGATTTCACACTTCCCCATAAAGCCATAACCGAGATGGATGAATCGCAGCCACACTCAAGCTGGGCTATGATCCAGCCTGGTTACACAGTTTATGCCTGCAGCAGTCTTTTGTGTGCTGAGCAGCATTTCTAGACCAGGCTTAGAGAGCGTCAGATCCTATTATGGTTGCTTCGGACAACGAGGCCTGCTTCGCTTTTCCGGTGTCAATCCGGAGTACGTCCCATTTGCGCCGATATAATAAAACAGGAGCTAATCCAGACGTGGGGGGCCGGGGAGTAACTAGTGGTTGTCACTTTTTACAACATTTTGCTCAGGGGCCTGCCCACCCCAGCTACGAAGGGGACGTTGGGAATGCCATATTTCGTTATTATTCCCGTTGCCGTGGCGTTGTGACCGCAGCACCGCGCCGCCACTGTGCCCGGCGCTGTACAGTCCCCTGGGAGATACCGTCCACCCTGCTCCCGAAGAGCAGGAGCGAAGTGTCCACTGGAGCCGAGGGGGTTGTGTGGGGATGCTCGGGAGTCCTCAGACATTTGCGCTGGATGCCACCGAGAAGACCGTGTCTGTCTCTACACGGGGCACCAGAGTCTCTGTGGCTGATCTCACTCCAGAAAGAGGGGAAAGTCCAGTTAGCTATTTGAGGGCCTCAATTTTGCAAGCCTTGTCCTTTCTAAAAGCTAATCCCGACTCGGGAGCGCTGGGGTGAGGAAGGGTTGTATGGTAATCTCGGCTTGGGACTCTCCTCCTGCCATAAAAGCTGATCCAACCTGGCTGGGCCAGCGACCTCTGGAAGGAAAATCACCTGGCATCCAGCTGAGGCCGACCCTCAAACACAATAAATACCCTCTTAAAATTATTACGACCCCTTTTAATCACCCTCATCTCTCAGGGGCATAGGGACACTTCAGGCGGGTTTGCTTTACTTTTGCAACTCAATAGGCGATTTAAAAAAAAAAAAAGCCCAGAAAAAACAAATCTTTTCTCCCCTCACAAGCTCTCGGGCAAGGTCAAATAACAAGTCAGCTGGTGTGTAGCTAAGTTGTAAGGAAATTATTGATATGTAGTCGGCGGAGTGAATCTCTCCCAAAGAAAATATGAGGTAAGTGAGTCTGATTCAAAGGCGCTCTCATAAAAGGCTAATGCAACAAATGATCTTTGGGGATGTTAAACACACAGGGGCATTTCATCGCGCCGGCAGAAATTGTGCTTGAAAGGGAAGCGGGGCGGGGGGGTTCAAATCCTCTCGTTCAGTGCAAAAGCGGTTTGAAGAGCAACCGAGGGGGTTTAATATATACAGGCTGGCAAATGAAACGGGGTTAAATGGGGTGCGGGGTGGGGCGAAGAGCCCGAGTCTGGCGGACTCGAGTCGGGCCTGATCCAAAGGAGAGAGGAAAGAGCTCGGGGGTGGCAGCGAGGCGGGGATCAAGCTGTTCACACAGCAAGAGCCCCATGGAAATCCCGGGGTCAATCCTGCGCCCGGCGCCTCTGCGGGAAGGAGGGTTTGGCACTGACAGACTCGGCGCCTGTGGGACCAAATCTGATGTGGCCCCTCTTTTACCTACCCCTCCTGCCCCGTCCTAAGGCACAGGACAAGAGCGTCTGGAGCTGCTGAGCCCACCTCTGCCCCGTGTGTGGCTTGAATAAAGTGACCCAAATGGCCTTTCAGTGCCTGTCAGTGCACCTGATGCACTTTTCTTGCGGGCCCCAAACGGGATTTTCGCTCATTTTGGAGCAAAGACTTTCCTAGGGAAGTTTAAAAAGGCAGAAATGGATCAGCAACTGGAAGTTACACCCCCCCCCGTAAAAAGTCCTTACGGGTATTCATTTAAAAAGTGTTTGCAAATTCGGATCTATGGCGGCCGGCGGTTTGCAGAGGGCGGTTTCCAAAGCAGCATGTATCTGGTTTGGGCACAGCTGTCGTTAGCAGAAAGGTGCATTTTAGAGCCACACAGTGTCCACACCACACACAGCTTCGTGTGCCAATTTTGCACTAGCAGATAAAGTGAATTCTTGTTTCTCCCAGCTCCACCTGCTTGCACAATCGGCTCCATCTGTCCGTGGTGTGATTACTGCGGTATGTTCTTGAGAAAATGTGAATGCTTGCACTTGGGTGAACGCTTTCTTCCCTCCCCCGTCTGCGATTCAAATGTTTATAAAACGAGAGAGGGGGAGACGGAGAGAAACGTCTTTGTGAAACGACTTGAACTAATTTACCCCAGAAGAAGGAAATCTTCCAGGCAGTTACCTGCGCCAGCTTGTTTCAAATGTAGAAGTCATTTTAGATTGTGTCTTCAGTTAATATATTTTACCCTTTCTCCTCCAGATGACAAGGAAGACCCGTCATTGCAAGATGTCTGCAGATCCAGCTCCCTAAGAGTTTCCATATTGTCTGGTTACGAAAAAATGTGTTTGTGGTCTCGAAATCCCTCCCGACAACTTTCTAAAGTCAGCTCGCGTTATGGTTTCCATTGTTCGGGCTGGATAAATCGTCTTTTGAAATTACATTCACTTCTCCCCCGCGCCAAACCTGGAATCCTTTAAAGGAGAGAAAGCCGGAGATTTAGCTGACAAGTGGTGTGCTGGGGAGGAAGCCTCGCAGAGAAAGGAAGAAAAGGTCTGAGAAGCACTTTACAAATCCGTGGGCCAAGTAACTTTGACGAATGATTTCTTCACTTAGCAAATCGGGATTATAGATTTCCTTGGTCCGTCCAGGTCTGGATTTGATTTCGGTGTTTTCTTTGGGTTTGGGCGCAACGCCCGTTAGCTTACTGCAGAAATCGCTTCGAGTCCCTTATTTCTGAAAACGTATAAAGTAAACACCTACCTGCCTCTCTTAGTTACGGGATTTTCTTCTCCAGTCGGAGCGTGAATGACTTCCCGAGACAGAGGTCTGGAGCATGGCTTGCTGCTCACACCCATTGCTTGAAAAAGTCAGCATTTTACTCCCTCAGTCAGTGCAGAGTCTCTTTCAAGGATAAAGTTATTTGATCACAGGAAGAGAAAGGCATCTATCTATCTGCCTCTCTGTCTGTCTGTCTATCTATCTCCATACACATCTATCTATCTATCTATCTACCTATCTAAAGACAAAGAAATTAATTTCCTCCGACTTGCAGAAGAAACCACCTTTTCTTTTCTTTTCTTTTCTTTTCTTTTCTTTTCTTTTCTTTTCTTTTCCCATAATCTAAAACACACACCTCATCTGTGGCCGGGAGCTCTGGCTGGCCCTGCAGAGAAATTTTGACTGTGCCTCTCCTCATTTAGATCCCTTGCGGGTCTGGGTGTCTGGAGAGTTTTCACAGGGCTTTCTCTCCAAATTAGTTTGGAGATGGTGACTCCTCGTTTACTTTCGGCCGCTTCAAAATCTGTAGGGCGCAGATCTGGGACGAGGTTTTGCGCACACGCAGAACCAAAGTTTGACGCAAATTTCCAAGCCCCCCCCCCAAAAAAGAGTAAATTTTATTCACTAAACCGTGCATTGAATACTAAAAGCGTCTGTCCAGACTGCCGGGGTGTTCTTTGCTAAGCCCTGACTGGGAGGAAGAGGAGGAGAAGGGGGATGTGGGAGACCGGCAAGAGTGCCAGAAATACACTGGTTACCTGCGCAATTGCAGAGCAATTATTAAAAAAAACAAACTGTTTTGAGTGTTTAGGTTTTGAAAATCTAACGCAAGAACAAACTAAATGAGGACCGCATCCTGGAAAGGCAGATGCACACGTGCACCCAGGGCTTGCTCAAACAGCTCCTCCAAATGACTATTCAGGATCTGGCCCTGCATCTGTCCGATGTCGGGGGGGGGGCAATTTTCAAAAGAGATTCAGAAGCCGGCGTCCCTTAGAAAGTCAATGGGATTTGCCACCTAGGCGCTTGCCAAATATTGTCCGTCGTCTTTAGAGACTTTCCGTGCCTTCGACTGTCACAAAATAAAACTGGGACATCAGCGCAACTTGCACCGGTGTTGATTTTTTCCGAGTGCAATTAGTGGTGATGCACACGTGGCGTGTATATTGGCCCTAAGTGGACATGCATAACTCAGATGTGTGTGGACTCCAGCATTTCCCCATCCCTAGTTTATTCCGCACAGCCAGACCTTTTTAAGAAGGTTTCTATGATTTTTCCCTTGGAGTGAGCACCATTTGCTAACATTGTTCTTATTATTTCAAGTTAATCGCTAAGCCTACATCCATCTGTTGCATACATTGCACAGTAAATTGAACCCATATGTTTATATTTCTATATGTACCTGTGCAAAGCTCCTTGTTCAGAGCCCTCACTGGCTTGATGGATGGATGGATTGACTTAGTGAGAATCCCAGGCCTAGGTGCAGGGCCCTATGAATAATGGGTTTCATTATTTTCAGGCAAATGCCCTTGTGCATGTTGTCACATATATTAGACATTCACAGAAGCAGCCGTGGAGCTTCCCGGCTACAGCCCAAACCTCCCTGAAAATATTTGATCACTGCTTGGCTCCTATGCTCCAGACTTTGTTCCTAAGAGAGAACCAGCTTTGTGTGAAAGTTTTGGCCCTCATGTTCTGCCCCTTCTGTCTAGATGGCACCGGGTCGCCCTGCCTTTTCCCCAGCCCTACTGGTCTGCCCCAGTCTGTGGCGGCTCTTTGCAGCTTTCCAGCCCCACAGACCCCCCGACTGGCACAAGAGAGGTGGAGGAGCGTGTGTGTCAGAAACCTGAAGGTTTGGCTGGGAAAGCAAACTTCTGCCCGTGCAAAGTGAAATCCCTAGTGCCTCATTATGAACCCAAAGCCTCTGAAATTCCCATTGAGAACTTCCCCCCCCCACACACACACCCTTTCCCCCACTCATGCTATTTCTTTTCCTCTTCAGATGTGTAAAAGCCACGGAAGCCAGTCCTCTACACTCAATCGACAAGGCAGGTAGGTTTGTAAACTCACTTCATGAAATCGCATCTCTTTCTTTTCTGGTGCCCCTTAGTTTTTATTGTGATGACACCGGATGACCGATCCCTTTCATTGTGTATGAGGGTGGGAAATGAATTTTCCGCGCTCAGACGCAAAACAATTCACAAGGGGGGGGGGATGTTTGGCTTCCAGGGGTGAAAAACTTGCGATATCCGTCTTTCGAGGAGTAACCCTCAATCAAAGCATGTGTTGCAGATTGTCCTACCCCCGCACCCCAGAAAAGGCAACCATTCCGCTAAAAAGAAGTAAGAATCAATGTGTCGTTTTCCTGCCCTGACACAGGTGAACATATCCGCAACGACACAGTCGGGAACCAAACCCAGATGCTTTGCCAGGTCCTCTTTGGCCCCGCACACGCGGCTCCAGACGCGCAAACCCAGCCACCAAACCGCGCACACCAACACCCTGTGCGCGCACAAGCTGTGCGCGCAACCGGGCAGACCCGCCAGCTGCGCGCCCAGCTGCACACGCAACCCCCCCGCAAACAGCTGCGCACCCCCCGCCCGGTTTGCACCTCGCCCCAGAGCTGGGGTTATTTCCCCTCCCATCCTGCGGGAAGGATCGGGGCCCCCAGCGGGCGGACGGTACCTTGGAGACTGGCTTGCTGCGCAGGGAGCCGGCCCCATGGCCGAGGGATCTTGGCGGATAAAAGGCACTTCCCACCGGCCGCCCTTCCGCTTGTAACTACTAGGGGACCCACTGAGCTGTGCTGATAAGGTATCGCCCAGTGTGTCTCCAGTCCGCGGCCAACACCTTAGCTCTGAGCTCCGCAGGGCCACTGGCAGCCGTTCCTGGACAGCAGGGAGATGTCGAGGTGTTTCTGGTAACAATCACATCACACAAGTGCCTACATTCCGGCTTCCTTTCTTTTTAGCCCTACCACCAAGGAGAAGTCACACCTTCTACTGGATTTCTTAGGCCTGGGCCTGGGGGTGGGTTGCTGCTGCTGGTTGTTAATCTGTAGGGTTCCACCAGGCCAATAAAACCAACATAGCCAGAAATTTCTTCTTTTTCAATAGAAACTTTCTTCTCCCCCCCCCTTCCCCACCAACTCCGGTTTGTTTTCGGCTGGGTTTGTATAGTGAGGGAAATGCGCAAATGCCCTGCTCTGAAAGCTTCTGAGACTGAGATGCCTTTGTCTTTCACAGATTGTGTGTGTGTGTGAGATGTACAATCATTATATGTATACACACATATGTATCTATTTACCCCCACCCTACCCACACAAACGTTTAAGACTTAAGACTTCTGTTAATAATAAGTAATGATGCTGATGATAATTAATGTGTGTACACAGTCAGAAGGGGCCCTGATCTTGGCTGGGACCTCTTGTCATCTGATAGTAACACTATCCTGTGGATTGAAAACTGGCTAAAGGGCTGTAAGCCAAGTATTAAGTTTGTGGGAGGCATCTCGTGGGGATTCGCCAGGATCTGTGGTTAGGTCTTACTTAATATTTTCATTAATGAACTAGTGAAAGAAGTACGAAGCTTATTAATAAAACTGGCAGCTGCTTCCTAGCCGGGAGGAGTTGTAAATGACAGTGAGGAGGTAAAAGTAAGGGATCTAGAAAGAGTACAGATGATGCATTAGAAAATAATACATTAGACCATTTAGAAAAAAAAATAGGTTAATACAACAGAAGGAAAATTACCTGAAACACAGATTTTCAATGGAGGCCTGATCCAAAGCCCAGTGAAGTCAGTGGTCAGGCCCAGAGGATGAAAAGGCATTGTACAGCAAATTAGATGTGCATCTGTAGTGCAAAGAGCTTGTAGAAACACAAAGGGTCAACCTATCTCTGAATTGTGCACGTGGAGGTACAATCTGTGGTGCAGGAAGTTGATATTTCCACTCCGGCATTCACTTCTGGGCGCCTTGTTGCTAGAAAGCTATTGGGCAAGTGAAAGGAGTTCAGAAAAGAGTGAGGAGAATGACTAGGGGTCTGAAAGGATTGATTTACAGTCTTTGGGGGTAGAGTTCCCACTTGCTGTATGTTTGGACAATGACTAAGAATGAGGGCTTAGCCATTACTAGTTCTCTCTGTGCACTTATAAGAGACACATATATACCTTTTTCGTTGTAAACACTGTCCGTAAGCGATGGCTAAGGGAGACATAAGAGCAGTCTATAATGAACTGAAGGGTATAAATAGGAGAGAAAGCTGGCCCAGTTGCTAGGGGCCTAGCTCAGCAGTGGACAGACCTGACTTTAAGTCCCAGCTCAGCACAGGCTTCTTGACTACGCACCATAATCTTACCTGGGGAAAACAGCCCTCCCTTAGTTCACATGGGAATTATGAGAATAAATACATTGAAGTATGTTGAGCACGTAGATGCTATGGGAACGAGAGGGGGGCTTGATAAGGCAGATAAAGAGGCATTATTGAGCATGATATAAAAAAAAGGGATAAAATTAAGCAAGAAACCATTTAAGATGAATGGCAGAAGTTTTCGTGACAGAGTTGTATTAAAGCGAGGAACTGTGTCTTTAGGAAAATGTGGGAAAACCTCATTGCTTGAAGCATTTGAACATAGATTGGAAAAGGCACTAGTAAAATAGGGACAAAGAACCTACACTGGCAAGGAAATGAACCAGATAATCTAATAGCTGTTGCCATCTCTCATTTCTGTAATAGCCATTTTGGTGCTTAAAGCAGAAACGGGTCCAAAGGAAAAAACAACGCCTCATTTCTCAGCAGTTAGAAGAAGAACAATGGGGTTTAGCTACCAAACAAACTCATACATGTTCAGAGAGACAAGGTGGATGAGGTAACATCTTGTCTCTCTAATGTCTTGGGACCAACATCACTAGAAGTACACATCTACACATTTGACATTCGAAGTCCCTTCCTAAATTACAGGTCATAAAATTTAAGCCACCCCAGACACCACACTTACTGGACCAGTTCTTCAACTAATCTGAATCAAGACAGATCCCTGGAGATCAACAAACCTAGACTGATGTGCTCCAGCTAAGGTCTAGCCCACTGTATTTTAGCACATACATCTGTCTGTTTATCTATTTATCCTAAAGACTGTAGAGTTATAGGTCAATCAAATCTAATAAATTTTTCCCACCTTTTAGAAGTGATAATGAGCCCATCTCTTTTAAGATGTAAAGAAAAAACACACATTATACCAATTTTAAAGAGTCTCCTTCTACTGAAATTAATTATACCAGCAGGAAATTAGACTAGTACAGTTGTGAAATAGGTCCATTATTTTAGTTCTCATCTAATCCATTTATTTTGCAATTACACTTCCCTAAGTGTTTATTATTTTAGCATTTCTTTCTTTCCCTCTTAACACTTAATTATTAAATGGAAAAGAACTATAATTGTGCCATAACTGAGCAATGTGAAGTAATGAATATGATTATGGACTGGTCATATGAATGATGAGGGAGGATGACAGATGTGTGTAAGAGAGAAAGAAATAGCAAATTAATAGACATCCATCTCTGATAGGGAGCCTTTTAGGAGGAAAAGAATATTAGCCAAATCCTGGTAAAGTCAATAAAGTCACTTTCAAATCAGAGGTTACCCAGCAAGGCCAAAAGTTAACATTGTAAAGGCTTACTGGCAGTGCAGTAAAAGTAAAATGGTGCTTGAATATTTGAAGACATTTGGTTCTTATTATAAACAAGTGAAGTTAATAGTGTGGGTAGGTTCACTAGCTAACCATGGGAACTGGGCATCCTGAAAGGACACATAGTAGGGAAAGGCCGTAAGTTTCTCTGGCTAAATCATTCCAAACAGGCCATTAGAAAACCACTGACACAAGAAGTGTGGTTGGGATGCAGAGCATTCATAATGGGAGCTTTTCAAACAATCCCCAGCAGCATGAACATGATTGAAGGGTGTTTGTTTTCTATAGAGAACACCCAGCAGAGCTTTATGACAGCAAGTCTTCTGATGATGTTTAGAGCAGACATCCTTACCACCATATCAAACTTCTTGGAAAATTAACTGTGTACCGTCACACTCTTTCAATCCAGAACTGAAGGAAAGAATTTAGTTTCTCATTTCTAGGGTTTCTTGAAAGATTAATGGCAATGTAAGAAAGAAAGAAAGAAAGAAAGAAAGAAAGAAAGAAAGAAAGAAAGAAAAGTAGTGTGATGGGTTTGTTCATCCTACATCAGTCTTGAGACCAGTTAGGTCATCTGACATCACCTGAGAAAGGGAGGGACCAAGGTTAACCGATTCCAGAGCAAAACTGGGGAAGAGCTGGGACTCGCTGTAAAACCAGAAAACTGTCATTAGAAGGGGGTAACAGGAAGGATACCTGAAGTCATTCCACAGGTGAAGCAGAGGAGGTGATCTAGGGGAATAGTAAGCCCCAAGGCCCTGACCTAGAGTGTGGAGTCCAGCAAGAGGCTGAGAAGGGTGACGCAGTCATGGGGAACAGGAGAATCTCTAGTGGTAAACCAGCGATAGGTAAAGAGTTGTGAGGTAGGAAGAAATGCAGAGGAACAATAGTATGGTCTCAGTCTGAGCAGACCTAAATTGTGAGTCATAGGGTCCCTTGGCTGGAGCCTGGAGTCACTGAGGGACCTGGGTTTTCCACCTAGCCACTCCACAGGTGGCACAGGAGTGGGAGATGTGAAATGAAAGGCCATCTGAGGTGACTTCCAGACCACATGGTAGTGACCTAGCCGGAGGGCCAAGTCATGAAGAGGAGTTGATGGAAGGGGGCATTTGGCAGAGACAGCTGCTTCCCACACCAGCCACAAGATAGTGGAACTGCCGTCAGTGGGACCCCCCTTTACAGGCAGCTTTGTTCTGATTCCTGCTGGGCTGTGAAGACCTGACTCCTGCTCTCCTCTGTATTCATAGTGGAGCCAAATCCTGAATTCCTTTTTCAAGCCGTCCTCAAACAAAGCTAGCGGTATATTGGATCATGAGGGATGCTGAGTAAGGGAAAGTCCCAATGGAATTCCTCTTACGTGGATATATGTTCCCCTCTACATACATCTGTGCATAGTTCCTCAAAATGAAGGTGGGAGCTATGTCACGTCACACAGTTCAGTCCCTACGTTTGTATGGATGTTTTCAACTGAAGGCAACATTCATTGCTTATTTCCTGCATATTTCAAGGTTGTTTTTCCCAATGGAAGACTCAATCTGGAGGAAGGGGTGTATAAAATAACTATATGTACCCTTGGAGTGATAACGTCCCCTCACTTACAGTACCAGTGTTGGCTACCCAATGGAGTATTGTTAACTCCACATGTCACGACCTTACTGCCTACCTAGCTATCTTAGATACTTATATGGCCCCCATTGCTATAGTACCTGGACACGTTGCAAGCTGTCAGGTAATTATCCCCACAACACTCGTCTGAGGTAGGGCAGGTCCATTATGCCCATTTTACAGATGGGAAACAGTGGTACAGAGAGGTGAAAAGGCAGATTTTCAAAGGTATTTAGGTGCCCACATGGGATTTTCTAAAGTACAGAATCAAGAGGCATTAGGTGCCCAGGTGCTTTTGAAAATTCTACCAGGTGACAGTCTGCATCTTTAGGTGCCTGAATACTTTGACGGTCTGGCCATCAGTCACACTGGAAGCCCGTAGCAAAACATGGACTTAATCCTGAATCCACCCCCCGTCCTCCCCCCAATGTTACGCTAAAGCATTATCCATTGCTGGTCATAGTGAAGCTTCTGTGCCTCCTAAATAAATGCTGTGGACAGGGGTGTGCCTGAAGTGGATAAAGAATGTGCTAGGACGCAGGCGTTGTTGACTCTGTATGGTAGGCAGACATAAAACAGGAGTAGTCACAACTGCTGTTTCTTGGTTATGCTGTGTAGTGCCTACAGGATCTGTCCAGGATCAGAACTCCATTATCCAAACACTTAGTAAGAGACAATTCAGACAAAACAAGCAAGACAATGTAAGGGAAACAAACTTGCCCGCAGTGGTGCAACAGACCCTTGTGTGAAGTAAGGAGAGAGTCCACCTGACCTGATCTAAAGCCCAGTTCCCTATCCACTAACATGCAGCTAACTTCAGAAGTGGAGTGGACGCCAGTGGAGGCAAGGGGAGGTCGGTGAGGGATTAGACTCTGCCTCTGTTTGTTTCTCTACCAGTACCTTACAATTACAAATCACTTAGCCTAGCCATGTGGCTTCAGGCTTGGGAATGATGGTTTTGGCTTTATGCTCTCGGCTATTATATGGCAGGCTCTCTTTCCAAACTTTTCTTACCAGATGCTAATAAAAAAAATCCCAAACATCAGCTTTCAAACCCTCAGCCCACATAAATATATACGTTGCATGTATTACTGGACTTCTACGTGAATACAAACAAGTCTAATGAGTGGAGCATGCAGCCCTTGTATTGTTGTCCTGGGTCAGACGAAGGGCCGCTTTCCCTAACACCCCTGCTTACATCACACTAAGTCATATGGACCTTATTCTGTCAGCAGTTCTATGGGTTTTGGTCTGAGTAAGGGTGCTAAGAGATAATGGCCTAGATCAGGGGTCTCAAACACATGGCCCACAGGCCACGTGCGCCCCTGAAGCTATTACCTGCGGCCCGCAATGACACCATTGTTACTGATATTTGCAATATCATTGTATGAAAAGGTTTCAGTGGTGCAGCCCTTGGGCTAACATGCTAGTCCTCACACAGCTCTCTTGGTGGTTTGAGTTTGAGACCCCTGGCCTAGACTGTGCCTTTGTTCTTCTCATCCAGGTGCTCCCATCCCCTCACTCGATCTTCTCAGATCTAGGGTCCAGGTCTTGTCTGGAATATAGCCCATGTGCTTTGAATATTCTCCTTCCCCTTTGAGGAATGGGGTAGAGAAAGGGGGTGAGAGCAGCCAGAGTCCTGATTGCCCTCTCCACTTTTGCTGGCCAGAGTAGTAACCAGACATTTGGGCAGAGGGTGTAAAAAGCAGTGTCTTGTCAACAGCAGAAGTGATTTACTCCCCCCATGAGGGGGGTGATGGTTTTATATCTCTTGTGGTTAGGCCTAGGCCCCGGCAATTTTAGGCATCTCCTTGTGTTTCTGGATGTGCTTAGAACCAAAATCTAGTCCTAAGACCCCACCATTGCCAACCCTTTGTCAGGTGAGCGCTTCCAGGGTCTTCCCAGAGGAGGGTTTGTTGGACAAGGCCCTCACCACCATAGGAATTGTTTTGGTTTCACTTCATTTTGACCTAAGAGCCAGTTCTTTCCTGAGAGGCTTTCAGCACCTCTAGCTGTCATTGCAGTTTTGGGGAGCAGAGGGCACTCAGGTCTTGTGGAATCGGGACCTTCCTGACCTGTGTGTGCTGACAAGGGGTCCTTGGGCTACCATTCCAGCAAGGGCTTTCAGTGACACCGTAAAGCACACAAGCAAAGTGGGAGCAGGCTACATGGTCGCTAACACATCCCTGAAATGAGATTTGGCCGACACACCCCTGTGGAAGGGGAGAGTATGAAAACTTGTTTTGTGGTTGCAATGAGTGGAAAGCTACTCAGGGATAAGTAAAGTTGTGCAAATGAGTTCCCCAACTTTCCAGCCTCCCACTTAGCAGCTCTTGGCTCGTCCTAGATCTTCACTGTGCAAGTGCCCAGTCGGAGAGAGAGAAAGGGATCAGGATTCCCTTTTTGTTCCAATCTCTGTGTGTGAGTGTGCACACGCGCACGTGTAGGGAGTGCAATAACAGTGTGCAGCCTGATTGAGACTTCAGCCATGGCCAGTCAATAGACAGCTTCCCCCTTGCAACAGCCCCAGGGAGTTCCAGACCCTGCCTACCAGACAGAAACTGTTGGTTTGATGTTAGGTGTCTTTGCCTGAAGGCTGCTGTTAGAAAGGGTTGACCCTTCAGTGTGCTCAGTCACTTTCAACGGCTTCTGCAGCAAAACGTGGCTGATACTTTGCAGAATCCAATGTCTAGGATGCCAACGCAGCTCTGGCCAGCAGCACAGAGTCACTCACCTGAACTCTTAAGCCAGGTGCATACCTTAAGAACCCCTTAACCCACTGAGTGTTTCTTTCAAAAAGACCACTGCTGAGCATACATAAAATGAACAGGTTTACTGCAATTCCTCTTGAAATCTTCCTGTACTTTGATACACTTGCAAAACTTACGCCTCTCTTTTTAAGGTGCGCATATGGCCTCCATCACCACAGTGCTTCCCAGTCTTTAATGGATTTCTCCTTGCAACACCCCTCTGAGGTAGGGAAATGCTATCGCCCTCAAGTTTACAGAAGGGAAACTGAGGCAACAAGTGCCTAAGAGTAAGCTCATGGAAGTGAGCCTCCTGGCCCAAGTTGACTGACAGGCCAGTGGGCCTTGTGTAATAATCACTGGTTCTCACCTGCTGTCAGGACACATCACTGTGTCACTGTACAGTGGTAAGTGTGTTGCAAAGAGTCATGGAGATGGCTGGATTTGGCCTGTGGGGGGTGGGCTGGTGTGTCCTGTAGGGTTACAACCCACAGGAGGCTGAGAACCACTGCGCTAAACACAGATGGATGGGTGGCACTTTGAGGTTGCCGCACTGACTGGAGTTTGGGTTCTGAAGTTCCCTTCGTCTTCAAGAGCATGACCCCAACCTCAAAGCCTCTGGCAGGGGGTTGGACCAGATGACCTATGAGGTCCCTTCCAACCCTAAAATTCTATGATTTTTAAAGAGCCAGTGAGAGTCGCAGCACCCCACGTCTGTTGGCCCAAGCTGTGAGGTCATGTCTTCAGGCTTCTGTAGACGTACCCTACGTGAAACAGGAAGGCTGTGGTAGAGAAGGGCTGTGTGCTGGTCTAAGTCCTCTGCTGTAGCCTCACTGTTGGACCATCCTTTGTCTCCTGCTTTCCTGAATAGTCATTTGCTTCAGAGCTACTGGTTAAAAATAAAACTCAGAGAGCTGCCACACTGGGTCAGACCAACCACCCTGTGTTCTGGCTTCACCAATGACCTTAACAGAGAGAAAGCACAGAACAGTGAATTCTAGACTGACCCATCTCCTGTTCTTGGCTTCTGGCAGTCAGAGGCATAAGGTCTGTCTATCTATCTGAAATAAAGCAACTTAGCATCTCAGCAGCTAACAGTGACAAAGCTGAGTCCTGCTGTTGCTGATTTATCTTTCCAGGCCTCTGAATTACTATCAGATGTGGCAGTGTATCAGTGCACTGACCAGGACCAGGGCCACAAGGTACTAGGCCCTTCAAATAAAGAGTGTGAAAAAGAGAGAACATCCCTGCCCCAAAGAGCCTGCAAGATGGACAAAATGAGTCAGAGGGAGCAAAGGCATTGAGAAGTGAAGTAGCTTGCACAAGGTCATGAAAATTATTGGTGGCAGAGATGAGAACTCCACCCAGTTTCCCTAGGTCAGTGCCCTATCCCCTAGGATTTAGACTGATATCTGATTATATTCCCCATATCCACTCTCATTTTTTCTTTGGTTTCCCATCCACGATCCTTGAGCGGCAGGGTTCAGTGCCTGAAATACAATGAGACTGATTAAAGGATTAGAAAACATGCCTTAGAGTGATAGATTTAAGGAGTTCAACTTATTGTGTTTGGCAAACAGAAGGATAAAGGGGTGACTTGATTACAGCCTGTCAGTGTCTGCATGTGGAACAAATATTTGATAATGGGCTCTTCCATCTATCAGAGAAACCTATAACTTGATCCATTAGCTGGACTTTGAAGCTGGACAAAATTCAGAATGGAAATAAGTTGCAATTTTTAAGTACTGAGTATAATTAACAATTAAAACAACTTACCAGTGGATTGTCCATTACTGACCATTTTAAAATCAAGATTGGTTGATTTTTGTAAAAGATCAACTCTAGGAATTATTTTGGGGGGGTCTCTGCCTGCATTATAAGGAGGTCAAGACTAGATGATCACAGTGGTCCCATCTGGCCTTGGACTCTATGAATTATCTATGCATAGGTTTGGCACTAGTTGACCTAAACAAGCAGAAAAATCAATTTTTGTTAAATTGGTGCAACTGTCAAGTAGAGGCAGTGAGTGAAGTAGATGCAGAACCATTGCTATGAAATGTTCTTTTCAGTTCCTCTCCCAAAAGATCCTTATGCTGGGCCTCTTAGAAACATGATTGAGAAGCTGATGCTTGACACAGAAGAGCATTGACATAGGGCCCAGGGATCCATTGCTCTGCCCAACCAAATCTATGGATCCCTAGGAAAAGGAACATGGGGAAGCTGGGAGAGCCTTCTCCTTGGCAGGGCTGTATCATGCCTTAGGATCCCTCTGAGAAGGCTCATTGGGTGAGCTGGGGACAGTACTGGCTGGGGCTTGGCAGGAAAGGGTACCCTCATGGGCATCTTTTCTAGCTCTCCTTTTCTATCTCTTCAGGACTTCCCAAAAGAAAGCACCATTTTAAGGTATCCCTGTGGGGTTTTTCCTACTTCCCAAGTCCCACAAATACTGTGCTTCTTGGCAGAGTTTCAGTGTGATGGTTGGTGCTGCAGAATTTGGGTGCTCCTTCTGTACTCATTCCTTTGTCTAAAGTCCCACAGGCCAGAATATGCCCAAGTGCTTTCATACTCACTTGTTTCACTTGGCTCCCACAGCGATGCTCACAAAGCTCTGAATTTCCTGCTGCCTCCCACTGGCCATTTCCTCTGGAGGCACATGGGCACATTCCCTTTGTAATAAAACGTAGTGACTCTGGGCGAAGGGCCTGATCCAACTCCTATCGAGTGCAAGGAGAGGACTGGCTTGGATCCCACAAGCAGTCATTTTGCCAGCTTGTAAGACCTCTTCAGAGGTCATCAGTGGGGGAGAAGCAGAAACTGTGTTTCCAGCGAGACAGTGTCTCCATTTCCATTCATGTTTTCTCAGTTCTGTCTTATGCTTCTGTAGCAACTCATAAATTCAGTGCTTGAATTTTTTCTGGCCTTCTCTTTTGACCTCCATTTAATGACCTTACCCGTTAAAGTATGACAGGCATTTTCCTTATAAAATACCTGAGGTTTAGGACAGGTATTAAACGGAGACCTGCCTCATTTTTTTAAAATATGATATTGCAGAACCACTAGCCAAGAACCAAGTCTTACTAGTGCTTAGGAAGGAAAAAAAAAGATGTATTTTTCCTTCCTATGTTGCAATTACCTCTTATGTTTTCCTTTAACATAAAATAGAAACCTTTCTGGGGGTACAAGGCCACATTATGCTTCTAAACTCATTTTATTGCCCTCCCCTCCCTACAAATTTCACATAGCAAATGCTGCCAAATTCACAGACAGATCCTTAGTTCCACTGAAATTAATGGAGCAAGCCTTATTTTACACCTGCTGATGCTCTGGGCCTAATCTGATGTTTAACATTTTTAACAAGGAGGCTACAGTGTATGGGGTGGGGGACTGTTTCTGCTCCCAGTGGTACAGCTCTCACTGTTTAGTTTATTTTCAGAATAGCCCTGTAATGTAGGATTCCCATATTGCAGATGAGGAATAGAGGTACAGAACAGGTGACTTGACTTTGCCCACATGACGTTGATCTGTGGCTGAACCCCTCTTTGACCCTAGAAGACCCAAACCCCCATCCAAGGCATGGACATTTTGTGGAAAGGAACGCTGTCACATCCATCTTTAATAGAGGTGGCCAAATAACAGGAGCATCCAACAGGGATGGGTTGGGGGTGTAGCTGTGGAGAGGTCATAAAAAGCAGCTGGCTAGACCATCAGTTTGCCTTTAGTCTGGGCAGCATTCAGCCAACACATACCTCTAGATCTATTCATCTACAGCTGAAGCGCTGGAACAAAGGACTGAGACCTCTCCAGGTACTGGATATACACTGGGGGATCTACACAAGCCTGCAAACTCCAAATTCTACTAATGAGTTTTATTCATTGGGTGTATGTGATTTGCTTTAGTCCTTTTACAGTACTCTCATAATTTGTTTCTTCCTTTGTATAATAAACCTTTAGTTTAGTTACTAAAGGATTGGCTGGCAGTGTAGTAATTGGTGTAAGATCCCAGCTTATGTTATTTAGGGTAATGTGGCTGACCCTTTGGCAAAGAGCATGGAGTTTCAAGTAATTTATCTCTTTACTAGATCCACTGGCAGTTTTGGAGTCAGAGGCTGAAATGCAATAAAAGGGGCTGAGTATATTTTGTTGCGGCTGGCTGGGCAAGTTTGTCTTCAGGTGACCCACCAGTATTAAGAGAATCTGCTCTCCTTTTTGCAGCCAGCACTGATCGTTGCATATACAGGTGGTTAGCCCAAGATGGGTGGCTTACACTTCGATTAGATGCAACGTTTGAGGTCTGAGAGGTTAATTGTTTTTTGTAAATGAGGGGATGGAGTTGAGCTGTGAGGCCTAGAATATTATAAGTCAGTTGCCTGGACTGGAGAACTCTTCAGCAGTGGCCACAAGTGGCAAACAGGTTGATCTGGAGTGAGTGCATGAGACACTTTCCTTCTAGGTATTGTTCTATGCTCATAACTTTGACGGCCAGTGATGAAACCCTGGTTGTGACCTGCAATGAATAGGCCATGTTTTCTTTCCTGCTGGAACCTGGAAGGGATTTTTTCTGTAGGATGTACATGTTATTATCTGTGCTGGACTTAAACTTAGTCTAGAAGGATAAGTAGAGACACTGCTGAGCATCAGAGAGATGAAGAGATCTTGGACAACTGAATTCAGGAAGAAAGAAAGGAATTGATCTATAGGTTGACTACGTCGTGTGAAGAAGTACTTCCTTTTCTTTGTTTTACACCCACTGCCTATTGATTTTTATTGGGTAGCATCTGGCTCTTGTGGTACAGGAAGGGGTAACTGCCACTTTCTTACTCAGTTTTTCCATACCATTCATCATTTTATAGACTGTATCCCTCAATTCTATCCCTCTTTAGTTGGTGTCAAGTTATCTGAATAAATACCAACTTCCAGGCAGAGAGTTAAGAACTAGGGCACAAATCATGGCCTGATTGTGAGGTCTATACTTAGATTTCACCAACCAAATGTCAAATGTGAATGCCTCCAGCAACTTGCCTTTGTGACAGATGGGCCCTTACATCCAAAATCACAGCAATATGCAGGTTATTCCCAGTCTCAAAGGAGCACCCACTAGCCTCAGTACAATCACACCTTAGATCCTACATCAAAGAACATGCTTGTAGAGAATCTTATAATAAACTAACTAATGATTTATTAACTAAGAAAAATAAATGAATTATTTACAAAGAAAAATCAGGTAAACATGTATGCACATATGACTTATATCATTAGACTATGTCCACAATACAGCCGATGTAAGCACAGCATATGTCACTCAGCCATGTGAATATTCCACTCCTGGGCAGCATAGGTACATCAGAAGCAGGAAGCCATGTAACTTGATTATAATGTGTACAGGAAGAGGTCAATCTGAATGACATGCTATAGGTTTCATGTTGCTACTACTAAAACATCCTCAGAATTTCTAAAAACTGGAGAAAATAATGTCTCAACTCAAAAAATGTTGCATCCAATTTGGAGGAATTCTATTTTAAGCCTCAGCATGACAGCTAAAGAGGACCTGCTCAAAGAACTAATAATTAGGGGTTGCTCAGATACAGGTGATCAGACTTGATTATGTTTGTTAAGTGCAAAGAGAATAAAATCCAAATTAATCATGTATACACTTGATGCATTAAAATAGCCAGTTTCACAAAGCTGAAAACAATTATGAGCTGAAGAAAGCATTTAAACAGAAAAATGTGAGTATTAATTAGGAATTGTTTAAGAACATTTTACTAGAAGTCTCAAAACTCCACTATCTGGAAAGGCTTTGTGGATTTAAAACCAACCTGCTGTAAAGGGGAAGTGAAAGCAGATCTATCTATGCCTTAACTTCCCCTCTAATTCCCCACTGATTTCCCCTTATAAGCTGTTTTCAGTGTTTATCTTCTAAGTTATATTTACTGTTGTCAGCTTTTCTCTTATTTGTTTATATGTGCCTATATATAAATAAGGGGGGGGAGGAAGAGCTGGTAGAAATGAATATAAATTAAAAGCTAGAAACTGTAGACAGCTGAAATCAATGCCCCACAGAGTTAAACATGATTTTTAAAAATTAAGTATATTAGGAAGAAAAGGAATCCAAACTATTGTATTGGACGTAAGAATTTAAAGCCTGAAGGGAACGCCAGGTCATTGAGTCTGACCACCTGTCTATCACAGGCTACTAAACACCATCCAGTCACGTCCACGCCAAACCAAACAATAAAAATTCGACGTAAGTAAAGCCCTCAGGTGACTAAACTGTTGTGTGCTTCAGACAGAGAACAGAGGCCACCAAGACACACCAACGTCCGTGACCCCTGTAGTGGTAAGCAATCAAAACTGTGCTTGTGCCTCGATGATCATGGCAGATGATCAACAACCTTTCTCCAGAGAAAGCCAAACAAGACCCCAACAAACAAACAAACAAAAAACCAGCAGGTTTCCTGCCAACGTGACTGTGATGGGAAATTCCTTTCTGACCCTGAATCAGGTGATCAGAGTGGCCCTAATAATATGAGCAAGACTTGCCAACTAACCACCTGAGAAAGATAATTCTCTGTATCACCTCAGAGCACCAGCTCACCCATGTTCCTTTCTGAAAGTCCTTTTACTAGCCCAAAATTGTAGAACTAACAATTATAATGCAGAAAAGCCAGAAATGCACAATAAATATTTTTGTTCTGTATTTGGAAGAAGCCGGATGGTATTCAGATCATATGGTGGTGAACTAATTTGCATTCTAACAGCAAGGCAGGAATATGTTAAACAGCACCTATCAAAGTAAGACATTTGTAAACCAGCAAGTTCAAATAACTTTTTTCTGAGAGTTTTAAGAGTCAGCTGAAGAACACTAGATTATTAGTGCTGATTTTTTCAGTGTTTTGGAAAACTAGGGGCGTTCCAGAGGATTGAAAGTTAATGTTGTGCCAGTATTTAAAAAGGATAAATTATAGACCTTTCAGGCCTAATATAGAACCCAGAAAAAATTACTTAGACTTATAGGCAGTTAATGGAATTAATGCCAATTAACATGGGTTTAAAGATAATAGATCTTATCAAACTCACTTAATATCTTTTTTGTGAGATTACAAGTTTTGTTGATAAAGATAAGAGTCACGATGTACAAGTTCCGGAGGGACAGCCGTGTTAGTCTAGTTCAGCAAAACAAAGAAAGAGTCCTGAAAAAGACTAACAAATTTATTTATCGCATGAGCTTTTGTGGGTAAAACCTGACTTCATCAGACATGTGAAATAGAAAAGTATAGTATGGAACAAAGTTCCTTCTAAGTTGTGCACATGTGCACATGCACGCAGGTCATGAAACCCGCATACACAACAAAATAAAGTGCGCACAAAAAAATTCAACAGTGCTAATATTAGTGCACACAAAGAAGTTTTTTGTGCACACAAGGACATTTTTTGCACACACAGCCTATGAAAAATTAAAGGAAACATTGATAAGGAAAGGAATATCTATTCAGAGAAGGGTAAGTCACAAAATTCTTTCCCTCTTTTAACCTTCCCACTTTCTTATCTGTTGCTCCACACTGTTTTAATTAAAACAACTTGCTTGGTTTACTGAAAAAATCAGAACCGACATACCCATCTTTGCATTTATGTCTTCCCTTCCATACTGTAGCTTTCCATTTAATGTCTCTGACAAAGTGGGATTTTACCAACAAAAGTTCACGAGATAAATATTTTAGTCTTTAAAAGTGCCCCAGGACTCCTTGTTGTTTTAGTGTTCATGAGTTTTGTAAGGTCCTTGGTGCTGCACAACATTTTGGTTAGAAACTGAAATATAGAACTTCAACATAGCACACATTAACTGGATTTCAAAACTGGCTAACAAGTAGATCCCAGAATGCAATTGCAAATGGGGAATTACTCCGAAGTAGATGTGTGTCTAGTGTGGTCCTACAGGGATGAGCTTGATCTAATCAATGATCTAGAAGAAAACAAGATTATAATTAACATAGTTTGCAGATGACACCAAAACTGGATCAATGGTAAATAATGAAGAGAGCAAGTCAAGGATAGGAGAAAATTGAGTTGCTTGGGAAACTGAACTCAGGCAAGTTATTTGTGTTTCAATATTACCAACTTGAGCCCTACATCTAGGAACAAAGAACGAGGGCATATTTACCAGATGGAAGGCTGTGACTCTAAGAAATCAGCTGAATCTGAGCTCCTGGTCTGAGCTACTGTTCTCAAGGGCTGGCTGTAATCCTGGGATGTAGAAACAGGAGAATATGAAGTAGACAGAGAGAGTTTATATTACCACCAGTATCACCACGGGTGAAACCAGGCCCTGTTATGATATCCCCTATTCCAGAAGGATGTTGCAGAATGGGAGCAAAGACACAAGAGTGAGCAATGTGCTGGAAAACATGCCTTCTGTTGAAAGACTCAAGGAGCTCAATGGATTTTGATTATCAAAGAGAAAGTTAAGATTTGAGATGATCACAGTCTGTAAGTACTTACATGGGGAAACAGAATTTCATAATGCATAAAAATTGACAGACAAAGGTCTAAAAAGGTTCAGTGGCTAGAAACGGAAACTAAATAAATGCAGGGGCAAAACAGTAAGCAATATTTCAATGGTGAGAGTCGTGGATCATTGGAACAAATGACCAAGTATTGTGGTGGCTTCTCCATCACTGACCATTTTAAAAGACAAGGGAAAAGCATGGCTGGGTTTCTAAGAGATGGCCTGCAGGTCAAATAAGACTTAATTCAGGGAAATCCTGTAGTCTATGTTGGTCGGAGGTCAGACTCAGTGGTCAGATACAATGATCCCTTCTGGCTTTGTAATCCAAGGATCTATGAAAAATGCTTCTACAAGAATTAGTAAGGATAGTCAGCTAATGGGGGAGTAAATAATTGATAATGTATTTGATGAATATAATCCAGTCACCTGTGAAACTAATCAAACCGCAAAGACAGGATTTCAGAATGTGTCACTTGATGATCAAAAGCAGTCAAAGACACTTGGGAAATACTACCAGACTGGCTGTAGCCACTAATTTCTGCTCTGTGCCATCACATCACCACTCCCTTATCTTCATTGGGTGGGACACACCACACAAAAAGACAATGGAAATCAGTCAAAACTTTTTAGTTAAGGGAAGATGGATCAGAGCACCAGAGAGGGTCCAAGTAGAAAACAAAGACAACCTCAATGAAAGAGAAAAATGTAATTAAAAATAATCTCCCTGTGAATAATTTTAATTCCCATTTACGAATTCCCATTTCTGCTCAGCTACCACACATTAATTGAAGAAGCAGAAAGATGGAAATCTTAGCACCTTCCGCTACCAAGCTTGGGAAACACATTTCAAATTCATGCATTGTATATTTACCATTTGGTTACCTTTCGGGTTTTTAGATATAATTCATCTGAATGTATTACAAATGACACACTAAAGGCATGTGCCCAGAAAATTAATAATGGAACTCAGTGAGTTTTCCTAAGAGTTGCTAGAAGGTAGAAATGTAATTCTTAATATATTCGGGGGCAGGCATGGAGGGACTAGAGACCTGATTTTTTCCAGGCAATCTGGAAACCGGCCTGTGTGCTGGCCAAAATCTCCCAGAGTATGACAGAAATAGGATTAAAGCAGGTGACACTTTGAACTTAGCTCACATAACTGACCCTCAAAATCAACAGTCCAAAAGTTTAGCACACAGATTACATGGACTTGTCTAGTTAGGTCTTCGTCAAAGTGCCCCTGACTTCAGTAAGTCACCTTAAAATAAAGAAGACAGGTTGCTGGGGTTATCTCCTCATATTGTTTTAGCAACTTCTTAGCACTAATGGACAATTAGTGGACTGCCTGGGTCTTCATATGAAGCAGAAGGGAGAATTCTTTGTCTCTGTGTTGGGGGGGACAGAGGGTGGGAGTCCATAGCTCTGATATAGGCAAAAATAGCAGAGGGAGAAAAAAGAGTGTGAAGGGGGCTATTTGGGCCAGCGAATTCCAAAGCTGAATATAGTTGAAAACAGACTCCTCTCCCCCATTCCTCTGCTCCTGATGCACTTGTAGCAAAGAAAAAAGAAATCTGCACTTTATAAACAACCAAATACCGGGCCAGGATAAAAGGCAGGCTTTTGAACGCATGCTAGCGAGCACTTCAATGACATTAACAGCTCTTCAGCCCCGAAAGGCCACATCAGTTCTTGGGCTAGCTGCTCACCACATGCAGCATTAAATGACTTTTAAGTGCGACTTTTCCCCCTCTTTTCTTCTGGCTCTCGTTCCCTTTCTCTGCCTCCCTCCCTGCGGCCGGTGGGTGGGTTACAGGCAGCCCTCTTGTGTCCACGCCTTTGCACTCCCCCTTCAGCCGGGTGACTCCTGGCTTTGGGGCGAGCTAACATTTGCTGAGGCAGGCAGGGTTAAAATATGCCCCCCGGGGTCTGTCTGTGATCCCCAGGGTGCTGGCTGGCTCCCCGACCCCCCAGCTTTCGGCTGCCTCAGTTTCCCGGCTCACACATGGGCCCCGCCTGGGGTGCGGGGCGGGCCAGGAGGCATTCACGACCTGCCCGACTCTTTTCTTCTGCCCCGGGACACGCACTGCGGGCAGCCCTCGCCGCCCGCCACGGGATCGGGGCCCCCGGAGCCAGGGCCAGCGCCGTTTCCTTAGGGAAATGCTGAAAGGGTCGGTCAGTAAATCGGTGCCTGGCCCCGGACAGCCCGCGGGCTCGTCTCTCCCGGCTCCGCCAGAGCTGGAAAACAGGCTAAAGATGCCGGGGGGTCTTCACTGAGTCACCTTCTCAGTGGAAATCCGGGTGTCTGTCTGTCCAACCCAGCCGATGGTATATCCGAGTGAGTAGTGGGGAGGTTACAGATGTCCATGCACATCTAGACTTTAACTATGGCTTTAGGGCTCCCTGTAAACCCCTCTGCGCGCACACAGCAACATATGTGTGCCCGTAGCTAGAGAGCTTTTCTTTTATGGGCTGAAAAAGCATTCGTGTTTTTCTCTTTCTTCCTGCTATGACTGGGAGCTGGGTGTAGAACTGTTAAGAGCCAAATGGTTTTTCTTTCTTTTTCTTTCTCTTTCTGTCTATTTGCCCTTCTTTCTTTCTTTGTTTCTAACACATCGATTCTGCAATTCATACCACTTTTCTTTCTTTCTTTCTCATCCCTTCTTTAATTCACACCACTTCTTTCTTTCTTTTTTTCTTATCCCTTCTTTAATCCATGCCACTTCTTTCTTTCTTTCTTTCTCTTCCCTTCTTTAATTCACACCACTTCTTTCTTTCTTTTTTTCTTATCCCTTCTTTAATCCATACCACTTCTTTCTTTCTTTCTTTCGGAAAAGCAAACTAATTTAATTTCTTTCTTTCTGTCTTTGTCTATCTATTTATTTGCTTTTCTTTGTCTATTTACCTTTCTTTCTTTGTCTATTTGGCCCTTCTTTCTTTCTTTCTTTCTTTCTTTCTTTCTTTCTTTCTTTCTTTC
>ML682206.1:1345289-1359449 GCA_007922195.1 Podocnemis expansa | reverse complement strand
TGTGTGTGTGTGTGTGTGTGTGTGTGTGTGTGTGTGTGTGTGTGTGTAAAAGATTTTTACACAGTGGAGGCAGACACCCCCCTGCAAATACACGAAACTTGGTTCTTTAGCAGAAAACTTCCATCTTTTAGTTACATTTTTACGGCGGTCTGAATTGTGCAGGAAAAAAAGTGACCTTGGTCTGCCTTGATAGCAACAAACCTCAGAACAGAAGAAAGGGTCCACCGGCCTGTTTGAGTGGCCGTTCACCAGCATTGCAAATTGGCCAGGACTATGGGAAAAACCACAAATAAATCTTTCATATTCCTGACCCTTGCGCCCCTTCTCCTCCCACCCGCCTTGGCGGGGCTCTGCGCGCTGGATCCGCGCTTTTGCTGGGATTGCCGAGGGTGGAAGGTGCAAGAAGCCAGAGAAACCCCCGGGTTGCTTGGCCCGAGAGGCCCCGCAGCAATGGGCAAACTGCAGAAGACTCCCCTTCAAAGCAAACTGCAACTTTCCAGAGGAAAAGAGGGCCGGGGGGCGGATTTACTTTCCAACCGAGCTGCCCCGCCAATGCAAGGAAAAAGAGTTGCAAAATGCAGCTTTGTACCATTCGGGACGTGGATGTTTGAGGCTTTGGGGCTCAGCAGCTGGCCTTAGGAGCAGATTTATTTTTTTCAGCCAGGGTTGTGTTTTAGCTGCGGGGCAGGGAGCAATATTTTTCAGTGCATTTAACTCTCAAAGATGGTTCTGGAGTGGCGCCGGAAAATGCAGGCGATTGTCCCTCCTCCCCACCCCAGAGACTCTTTGATTTGATCTCCGGCGTTTTGGCGCAGAGACGGGGCCCTGGGCACCCCAATGTGCCCCTGGCCTCCCCCCGGACGGTGCCACACGAGCCAGCCAGAAACTGGCCTCGCAAAACCTGCCGCAAACCTCTCCCGTCTGGCTCGAGGCTTTGCCCCTTGTCCTCCCTTTAGTTCCCTGCTCCTCAAAGGGTCAGCCTGGAGCCACTGGGAAAATTGGGCCAGTTGCTTTTCCTGGCAGCGGGCTGGGGCCCCTAGAAGAGAGGAGCCGAGACTGGTTTCTGATTCCTGCCCTGCCTTGTTTGGAAATGGTTGCTTGAAGCCAAAATGCAAGTAAAAGCACAATGGGTGGCTGAAAGACTTTACCAGCAACCTTAAATAAAGGGTACAGGATCTGACCCAACCTAACCACAGCCTCAGGGCCTGATCCGGGCACTTGTGTCTGCAAGGATTTGTGTAAGGCCAGATGAAATCTATTGCTGCAGACACTGTGCTTCCCAGGCTTTCCTGTTAACTCAGGGCTCACTAGGACAGTCCTTCCCAACATTTTCTCTGCTGTGGCACACCTTGCTACCTTTAATTAATTTCAGGCACAACACCATATAGTTTCCAAATCAACTCATTAATATTCATGACTCAATGAGCCAATCCAGAGCTCTTTTAAGTAGTTTTTCAGAAAATTTAGTGGCATACCTGCTCAGGCCTGAGCACACCTGTGGGCTGTGGCACACTGGTTGGGAAACACTGCATTACGGGTTGCTTTGGTGAATGCCTGGCCCTTGTCAGTGGTGAAGTTTGTAAAGCCATCTTTCTGGACTGCCTGCTTGACAAGTCCCTTTGCATGCACTCAAATAGGAGGTTCCCCTGTGTGATACGTCTTTGGGCCAGGAACCCTTTTCAGCTATATTCAGGCGGCTCCTCACAACAACAAATGCCAAACAGGAAACCTGCAGAGGCAGTGGTAGCCCACTGGGAGAATCTAAGGGAGAATATCCTCCTCGCCTTTGCAACCTCATCCGACCCCCTAAATTAGCTAATTGTGTTATGTCCACAAACCAAATATACCAGCACAAGAGCTTCTCATTCACTAGTTTGAAAGACCAGATTAGACAGAATGAATGGTGCTTGGGGGGGCAATACTAAATGAGTCCCCTTGAGCACATGGGGCCCTAAGCAATTGCAATTGAGGCCTAACGCCGCAATTGGACCCATCCTTCCACCCCAACTTCCCCCTCCCAGCGAACGGGCATGTAAACATGTGCAAAGGTAGGACGCTGCAAGGCAGACCTAGTCTGTGGCACCTGCTTCCTGCCCTCAATTATACACCACAGTTCAATTCAGAAAAGACAACCCCACCCCACCCCATCTCCGCATCCTCAATCATGCACTGAGAGGGGATCAAGGCTTGGGTACTGGGCCTAAATGTAGCTGCCTCATCCTAGAGTCATAGATCTCACCAGCAAGCTCATCAGTGCCTAGGAGAGTCCACTCGAGTGTCACCAGTGAAAGCAGGTATAGTTGTGTATAAGACGAGGCAACTGGTTAAAGATTTTCACCAAGTGTGAGATCATCCATCCCTCCTGAATTGAAAATCTATTTCTGGTCCCATTTATAAAGCCTCTTGTGTTAACATTGGTGCTGTTCTTCTTATTAAGAGATCAGCGAGGTGAACGGGTGCGTGTGTGTGTGTGTGTGTGTGTGTGTGTGTGTGTGTGAGAGAGAGAGAGAGAGAGAGAGAGAATGAGATTAGCAGTGTCTGCACTCCACATGTTTTCATACATATAGAGAGAGAGATGAATAAGAGGAGGTCCCTTGAAATAGCTCTTTTATTACCTGTTATAACAGAAAATACAGAGTAGGCCAGTATTTGATATTACAATGTAAAACATACTAGTGTTATGCTATGGGGCTGGCTTGTCCCTCCCTCCTTTCCTGCTTCTGGCCTTCTCCCAAGTCTGGGCCAGTCATGCAACTCCGCCCCCCCCATTCTAAGACTACACCCCCCAATCCCTTGTCTCTGCGCGTACACACACACACACGGGAATTGAGCCTGTCCAAAGTATATTTTCAGTTAATCTTGATATGAACCTCCAGTTCTCTTTAACAGTATGAATAGTGGAGTAATAATAGTGTTTATTTATGTAGTGGCCCATATTCAAAAGTCTGTTAGAGTCTGGTACAATATAAATCTGAAATCAAAGCCAAAATGTCCCTGTGACAAAGAAGAATCTGGTAAGGAAACAGCAAACTTCAACCTCTCTTCTACACATACACCAAACAACAACTGTACAATAATGTAATCCCCTCCCACCCCACCCCCTGCCAAAAAACCAAGCACCTCTCAAGCAACCCACAACTGAAACAAAATCAAAATCCCATGTGAAGTTCAAGGAATTTGTTCCAAGAGCAGAATCCTAACCCGAAGACTGCTAGTGCAAACAGGCCATGTTGCTTTCACTCTATCTCACAAACAGTTCTGCACAGATGCAATCTATAGTGGAAAAAATAGGAAGGTGCCACCTATGAAAAGCTGCAAACAACCGAGAGCGGACTCAAGGCCTGAATTTCTCTTTTACATTCAACCCTCTTCTAACTGGGAAAGTTGTACCAGATGAATTAAAGATATCCTTTTAAACTAATTTGGTGCAAACTCCTGCAAGGATCCTGTTATTTCAAGCAGGCTTATCTCAATTAGTTTAAATCAGTTACAGAACTGGATTAAGCTAAACTGCTTTTGAATCAAAATAGAGGAGACAAAGGATGTTCCAATGGTTTGGATGCTACCTCAGGACTGTGAAGACCTGGATTAATTTTTTATTTCTTCCGGTGACTCCCTTTATGATTTAACAGGTCACTTATGTCTATGGAGCCTAGATCAGTTAGTTATGACAATTGTGAGTGTGAAAAAGCCACACCCCCTACCCAATATAACTATGCTGAAACCCTCCCCCTCTCACCAGGATCTGTCTATCCTTGAAATGCTAGGGTGGTACTATCTCTGCCGAGGAAGGGTTCCTTTTTATGTAGAAGAGAACGTCTGCCAGCATAATTGTGTTGATTGTATCTATGACAGCCATGGCTTAACCACAGCCTCAGCTTTTAAAGATCTGTAATGGGCAGTAAGGCCACATCTATGACATGCAATAAATCTATCCCAGTGGAGACCCTGTAGCGTGGATGTAACCTCTGGGCTGGTCTACACTACAGAGTTAGATCAACTTACCTACAACATTCAAGGCTGTGAAAAATTTCACGCCCTGTGTGATGTCATTAAATTTATCTAAGCTTCAATGTGACCCCTGTTAGGTCAAAGAAGGACTCTGATGGTTGATGCGAGTACCACTTTACAGAGAGGGGGATTTCCTACAGTGGAGGAAGAACCAGTTCCACCACAGTAGAAAGTGTTTACAGTACAGTGCTACAGTTGTGCAACTGACCCAGTGTCATTGTAGCTTTTCCAGTGTAGACGTGCCCTCAGCATCTAAAGCTCTGTAGTGGGCAATAGGGCTATATCTACACAAGGGAGCCAACACTGCCAAAGTTACGCTGCCAACATAGCCTGCTGGGTAGAGCAAGCCTATCTGGACAAAAGGACTTTTTCTGCTGTTGGAGGAACGCCATCTCCCTGAATAAGGCATAGCTATGTTGGTCAGGGTGTGTTAACTTCCCCTTGCCTGTATGGTTTATATCATTTACGCATGATTTATAGTCATGTCTACATGTAACAGCTGCACTTCTTTAATTATTCTGGTCCAGTAAAAGTGATATAATACTCTCAGAGCACACAATGTTACACTGGCAGAAAGGTGTTTTATACCAGTCTAAGTTATTCCTGCATGGGAAGGGGAATGGTTATGGGTGTAGGAAAAATTGAAGGCACAGCTAGAAAGTGGGGGCTCACTGGATGTGTAGTAGCACTGTTGGAGGATTTGGGTTCATAGTGGGTTACAACTGCACATGAGTCAATGATAAGACATAGCTTTCAAAAAAAGACCAATGGTTTTCTGGAGTCTGCAGTATGTAAGACCTGGTCTACATTTAAAATATAGGTTAATATATCTAGGATATTCAAGGGGTGAAAAGTATAAAACCCCGAGCACTGTAGATACACTGACTTAACCACTAGTACAGATGCAATTACCAGTAGGTCGATGAAAGAATACGTCTGTTGACCTAGCTGCTGTTGCTCAGGTAGGTGGTGTTCCTACAGCCAAGAAAAAATCCTTCCATTGCTGTAGGCTGAATTAGCACTACAGGGTCATGCTAGCATGCCTACAGCACTGTAGCTATTTTGTTATAGAGCCTGTAGTGTAGACATGGCCTACGACGGGGGTGTCCATAATTTTTCAGTGAGGGGCCACATTGCAATTCTTTTCTCAGTCAGGGGGCTGGTGAGAAAATTTTTGATAGATAAGACATACAAATCGTTCTTCTTAATAAGCTTTAATAAAATAACGATTAGTGTGATATTTGGTATTGCTTTTGCTTGCCCTGTGTACAGAGGACAAGGTGGGGCTGGGGTGTCTGTATGAGGGGGCATGGCAGAGTGTGGGGAGAAATCGACAAGGGCCCCGGCCAGCCTCAGCTTCCAGGCTTTTGCAGCAGCACTCCATGAGCCGGATGAAAATCCCTGGCGGGCCGGAGTCTGGCCCCCGGGCTGCAGGTTGGACAAGCCCGGCCTAAGACATGGGTGGTGAATATTCTGCTCTATTCGGAACGTGTGTGTTGTGTCCATGTAGAAAATTGTGTCAGTTTCAGGTTACATGCTTTAAGAAAAATGGAGACAAATTGGAGAATGTCCAGAGGACAGCAGCAAAAATGATCAGAGGTTTAGAAACATCTGATCCATGAGAAAAGGTTAAAATAACTAGGTGTGTTTAGTATTGAGAAAAGACAACTAAGGGGAGACTTTATAACAGCCTTCAAGTATGTCAAGGCCATTACAAAGAGGATAGTGATTGGTCATCGAGGGAAGACAGGACAAAAACTTACTGGTTTAACCTGCAACAAGAGACTTGTAGTTTAGATACTAAGAAAAACTTACTAACATTAAGTATAGTTAAATACTGAAATAGGATATCAAAGGAGATTGTAGAATCTCCATCATTGGAAGCATTTAAGAATAGGTTGGATAAACACCTGTTAGACGTGGTTTCTACGTGTACTTGGTTCTGACTCAGCACAGGGGGCTGGATGTGATGACCTCTCCAGGTCCCTACATTTCTGTGATTGAGTCCATGTCCAGTTAAGGTAACAAGAATTTGGCTGTTAAGGCCCTAATTTGAAATCTCTGTTTAGCAAAAAACAGCTTAACTTAAAACACATATTTAAGACCCAGTGTCTTCAATTTCACTGAAGCTCTTCCTTAAAGATAAACGTGTTCAAACGATTTGCTAAATGGGAATGGACATAGCAGCATTGAAGAGCTTCGCTGAATCGGGGCCAAAGTCTGGACAAAAAAAGTAACAGTTATTCACCACTGCCCAGGCACAGCTGTAAAAGAGGAATCAAAGCATCATTTAATAAAGAATTTTAAGGTAGGTCATTCCCTTCCCTCCCCCCCCCCCAAGCATATTTCAAGCACTTTAGATGTTTGTCTCTGGCTGCCTGTCAATGAATCTTGAACACATGAATGGGGAGAGCAAGAGAATGAATGGGACACTTCAAAGAAAATGAAAACCATTACTAGGAAATCTGTTTATAGAGAGAATGAATGATTATGAGAGAAGATGCTGACAGAGAGAGGAAGAGAAACAGAGAGAGTTTGCATGCTGCAGTTACGTGCTTTTTTTTTTTTGCTAGCAGTACCCCTTTTTCCTGTGAAGCCCCCTTCATCTAGCCAGGACCCCCTTTGCGTTTAACAATATGAGAAGGGCAGGTGGCTATGATCCCCTGACAACTCTTTTTAACCCACCCCTTGCAGTTGTGACCCCTAGGTTGAGAACCCTTGATTTTGCCAAGTATCTTTACTATTCCCTCCAGGTCTCATAATTCACAGCTTTCTGTTATCTGACCCCAATTTAGAAGATAGGGCTTCTTTTTCCTCTTCTTTTTCTTTGGTGTGGTTTTCATGACTAGAGGCTCTGATCTGGGTTCAAAGTCCATTGTTTACAGACACAGTAACTAGACAGTCCTTACTTGAATGAGCTTGCAATCAAGATGATGGAAAGACAGAGATATGGATCGATAAATGGCATGGAGAAAATAATTAGTAATTTATACCTACTTCTTAGATAATGCCTTTCATCTGAAGCTCTCACAGTGCACTACAAAGGGGCAACTGAGGCACACAGAGGGCTCATAACTTGGTTCAGGTCATCAGGCAGGCAAGTAGTCAAGCTAAGTATTGAATCCAAGTGTCTTGTGTGTACTGCCATGCTTGTCACTAGATCACCAATCGTGATTTATGCCATTATGCGCCAGAAATGTCCTCCCACCCATGCCTTACACATTAAACAAAGAGGTTGGTCTCTCATAAATGGACACACATCTGACATCAGAAATAACCACATTCAAAAACCAATAGGGGACACTTCAAACTTCCTGATCACTCCATTAATGATCCGTTAATAGCTGTACTCAGGCAAATGGCTAATAAATCAAAGCTGCAAAGGGAAACTGCAGAATTTGCATTCATTTGCATATTTGACACCATCAAGTGAGGGCTGAATAGAGACTATGGTATTTATACCCCATTACAAAAAGTAATTTTGCTTTCATTTCCCTCTCCCCACTGCCCTTCTATATGCTCTACTTCACTGTTTGAATCTAAACAAGTGCTTTGATTTGGTGTAACAGTCTGACCTGATCCCATGACTTACACTCCCCTACATTTATTTTCCTCCCATTCTGTAATTTCCCCATCTGCAAGCATCTGACCAGGTGGAATGTCCTCCCATGAAAGCTCATGCTGTAAATAAGGGCATTAGTCTTTTAAAGAGCCACCAGACTCCTTGTTTGTTTTGGCTTGCCACTAGGACACCATAACCACAGAGGCAAGGAAGTGTGAGTTGCCTCACTTAGGAAACTAGGAGCCTGTTGTGCTTGAATTGCAGCTTTGCAGTTAAAAAAAATCATTTTCCTGACATTTGGAAAAAATGGGCAAATGGCGTCAGCATCCTCATGCCATATATCCATTGCTCTTTGTCTGCTACCTTGGAAAGCTGCAAAAAAATCTTTCAACCAGCCAGTGACACACACAAATCCCTCATGCTGTGCTCATGGATGGAGTGGAAGGAACTGGGGGTGTGAGGAATGCTTCCCATGTGTGACCTCACTGGAAGAGAGCTGACTAAGGTACCAGCTTTTCCATTCTGTGGGCCACCTTTGTAAGAGACAGATCCTTCCAAGGATGGCCCCGGCTCCAGGCTGACTCTTGAAGTATTAGCAAGAATGACAAGAAGAGCATTTGTTCTTTCCATATTAGAAGATAGACTCCAGGTTCCCATGATTAAGGGCAGGCAGAGAGAAGAGTGCCAGCCAGGTTATTAGCTGACATAGAAAAAACAGTCAGTGCCCTAATAGCTCAATCCTAGTGCATGGCAGCAGGAAGTGCAGACTCAATAGAAAAGACGGATTCAAAAAGCTAGTGCCCTCTGATGGGCCTTCGTCAGTTTGGCAGCCTAGATGACCAGCTGTATCCTGCCATTTCCTCCCCATGCTCTCATTTTCTGTTCTGTGTGGTCACATTGGAGCACCCCTCCAGTAATATTTCACTGCAAGCTCCTTCTTCCTCATACCACTCCGGTGGTGTAGCTTTAAATAGCTTTTCATTTAGGTGTCTGCCTTTCAGCTTTTGCTGATTTAATCATCGCCGGTTACAGTTTGGGATTTCATAATCAAACGTGAAAGATGAAAGTAACTCAGTCTCCAACTGAGCATTAGCAAAGGCAGCAACCAGGCCAACTGCTTTCAAAGGCTTGCTTTCAACTAGCCATGCTGTTAAAAGGGAGAGACAGGGAGTGGAAGCCGGGTGAGAAAGGAAGCATGGCCTTGCTGTTAGGCCTCTGGCCAGGATATCTAAGTTATATACACATGCTCTCAGTGTAACACTGTCAAGTCACGTAGATCTAGACAGTCAAAGGTATTGAGGTGCCTGACTCCCATTGATATTAATAAGCATTAAGGGTCTAAAATTTTGCAAATGGGCATTTTTAAAATCTACTGCACTGCCCAGGCACATGGTGCATGGTGGGAAACATAAAACTTCCTTTGGCCCTTGGCTTAGTCAGAGAGCAGCTTCCTGTGGCTGGGTCCCTAAAGGTGAATGAGCCCGCTGCCGGGTGAGAGGGAACAGGAGTCAGCGATGATGGTTGCTGGTAGGATGGAGTAGGAGGCAGTGACAGCTGTGGCTGAGGAGCTGGTGGTGGGCACGGAGCTCAGGGCCCAAGGGAGCCTGGAGCAACATCAGGCCAGGCACAGGGCCCTGGGGAGCCAAGAGCAATGCTGAGGAGCAACAACTCTATGGAGCAACACCCCTGTTCTGAGTATCTGGGTCTTATCTCTTTGTGCTGCAGTTCTCCATCATTAAAATGGGGATAAATCTCCCTTTCGCCTACCCTTTGCTCGTCCTATCTATTTAGGCTAGAAACTCATATGGGCAGGGGTTGTCTCTCACTATGCATATAGAGAGTGGCTACCACAATGAGCCCAATCTCTGTTGGGCTCATGTGCCGCTGTAAGTTATTAACAAGTAGGACCTGGCTGCCATTAAAGAGTTAGAGTGAAGCAGTTGTATTGCTCTGGGGTGTAAGCAGTAAAGTTAAGCCCACCTAAGTGCCTGATGTAGACAGCACTAGGTCAATAGAAGACGCCAATTACTTAGGCTAGTGGGAGAACTCCCTTCTCTCTGTATAGGTAGTGTCCCTTGTAGACAAGCCCGTAAAGGGGAAGAGGGAGAAAAGAGCTACATACATATACATTTCCTCTTCCTTGCTGTGTTAAGGTCTGATCCTGTTAGCATGACTTAATGTGGGCAGTCATATTGCAGGTGATGTGTAACCCAAGGAATATGGCCAACAATACTCACATTCAAGCTCAGTGTGCAGGTCAAATTGCAAACACTCACACCTCACTCTTGTTAGGATTTATGAATTACAAATAATCTCTGTTTGCTGGAAGATGATGTACTCCTAAGTGAAAAATGTTTTACCAGTGTAAGTGCTAGTGTAGACAAGGCCTAAGTCAATGAAAAACAACTTCTGTCAACTCGGCATTGTCTACACCAGCGGTTGTCAATCACTGTGTCAGGACATATTACTGTGTCATTGCAAAGAGGTATGTCATGGAGGGCTGGGGAGATGGCTGGATTTGGCCTGGGGGGAGTGGGCTAGTATGTCCCATAGAGTCAAACATGCCGCCAAGTGTGTTGTGACCTGCAAAAGGTTGAGAACCTGTGGTCTACGCCAGTGGTTTTCAAACTTTCTTCTTGGTACCCAATCAAAAAAATCATTTATGCCCACAATCCAACAGTTTAATCTTTCAGAAATAGATTCCAGTCTTTCGGTGGCAGCAGCAGAGGGCTCTGCGACCTAGTACCTGGGGATCTACAATCCAGTACTGGGCCCCAAACCACAGTCTGAAAACCACTGGTCTACCCCAGGGCTTAGGTTGGCTTAATTACATTGAATAAAGAGTGACATTTTTCACAAGTCTAAACTGACGTAGCTGTAGTGTTGCTTGGCCCTCAGGCTTCACTCAGGAATGGTCTGCCCTCAAAACTTACATCTGCAAAGCTACATCTCACGTGGGTATAGAAGTCTCACATCCTTGAGAGATGGAACTATGCTTCCCTAACCATGGTGTAGACAGTGCAAGGTCAACAGAAGACTTTGTCCATCAACCTATGCACCCCTTCTTGGGGAGGTGGTGTAATTACATTGAATGACAAATGTCTCCCATCACTTGCAGTGAAGGTCTGCAAAGAAGTTCTACAACGAAGCCCTACAGAGGCACAGCTGCAGCTGTGCAGCGAGCTGCTGTAGCAGTTTAAGAGTAGACATATCCTCAGGCAACAGTTTTACTGAAATCAATGGGAATTTAACCTCGGTCAGCACTGGCTGACTAGGGATGTGAGGATTTAACCCCAGGATATTAGGACTGGAATATAACCAATATTGTGGAGAGGAGACATTTATTAACTGCAAACTTTTTTGTCTATGAACATACTGTGCTCTAAACTGTGGCAATAAGAGTTTGCAGCAATTCTGTAGGAGTCATGTGGAAGAGGGGCACAGCCTCACAGGCCATGTTGATCAAGACAGATTTAAGCAGATTTAAATTTCCCAAAGCACTAAAAATCACTGAGGAGTCTAAATCCCATTTAAAGTCAAAGGAACTTAGAACTTCAGAAATTTTACCCTTATGTCTAAGTTTCCTAACCTAACCTGAAGCTGGGCTTCTAGGTTAGACTTTTGAAAGAAGCTGATGGGATTTAGGTGTCCAAATCCCCACGAAATTCAATGTGATTGGGGCATCTAACCCCTTTGGTGCTTTTGAAAATCTCAGCCCTCAGTCCATAGTTGGGCACCTACATATATATAAGGGGATTGACTTTCAGAGGTGGCTGGATGCCCACAAATGGCAAGGAAGCCAATGGGGTGGTTGGCACATTTGCAAAACAGGTCCCTAATATTGAGATGACTAATGTAAATGCTGAAGCTTGCACATTTTGTCCTTTGTCTCCTAACATCAGGTACCCATGGGTGGGACTTTTCTTAGCAGTTTACCTCTGGCCACATCACTTGGAGCTTCCAGCATTTGGTTTTATTAACTGTAAGTTAGGAGATACAGGTATATGGTTACCCATTCTCACCCAGTGTGGCTAACCAAAGTTTGGAGCTCAGGGCTGTTTGAGCTGGGAGTAGAAACTGATAGAGCCTTGTTTGGTCACAAGCAATGAACAAAGGCCTTTGACTCTGAAAGCAGAAGAAACAAAGAGCAAAAGGAGCCGTTTCTTGGCTTACAATCCACTAGCCGCATTAGCCAACATCAGGCCCAAAAGTTTTTTTCTCTAGTGTTTTCTAAGGTTATGCTGCAAAGACTGATGCTTGGTGTTCTTATCTCTTCCTATCTGTCTGTTCTTGGCCTGGTCCATACCTAAAATAAAGGTTAGCTCATTACAGCACTCAGTGCTGTTGAAAATGTCATGCCTTCTGTGATTTAGCTAGGTGAAAGTAACCCCACTTTTAGACACCACAAGGATGGAGGAATAAGTGTCTGCTCTATGACATTTCCATGACATAGCTGCAGACATAACTTCAGTTTGCGTCTTCTTTCGCTTGTACACCTGGTCACAACACCCAGATGTTAGTTTTGGAGGAGACTCTTCTAGGTCGTGTTTTAGGTGTGGCTCCTTAACTGTCTTTTCTACCTATCTTAAACAGAAGACTGACTCATAAACCAGTTTGAAAGAGGGTTTTACTCAATGGGGCTCTTCCGTCACTGTAGTAAATCCACCTCTCTGAGATACAGTAGCTTGGCTGACAGAAGAATTTGCCCTGTAACCTGGCAGTGTCTACACTGGAGCTTTGATTGGCTTAACTATGTCGATCGGGGACATGAATTTGTCACAGCCTTGAGCAATGAAGCTAGGTCAACCTAAATTTGGGAGGTTGAAAGGAAGAATTGCCTGATTGTTAGGACAGTGGTTCCCAACATTGTCAGCTCAAGAGACACGAATAGGATTTTTTGTAGCCCTGAGGGCCATCCATCCCTGCCAGCACTCTCTACCTCTCCTGCATGGAGCTGAAGGAGGGGAGCATCTATCCCCCGACCCCTTGGGGCATCAGGGAACACTCCTCCTGGGTCTGTAGTCAGTGTCTCCCTTCTGCAGCCAGGGGGACAGGAAATCAGTGCTCTCCTCCCTCTGCCTCCAGCAGAGATCCAGTGTTTTCCAGTGTCCTAGAGTAGGGTGAAGGTATTGGCAGCTGCTAGAGTGTAGAAAGCCAGGTGATAGCCACCAGTGTCCTGCTTGGTCCCAGTGCCTAGCTGGGAGGTGAGTGGCATGTTCCCTTGCCCAGCTGGCAACTGCAGCCTGCCTCCCAGCTGTGTGCTGGTACTGGCTGGGGGGCTGGCATTTGCAGCCAGCCTTCCAGGCAGCGGGAGGTGGGATCAGGCCATTATGAATGGTCCTGCAGGCCATTTTTGGCCCACAAACCACAGGTTGCAACCCAATGGGTTAGGGCATTGTCTTAAGAAACTGGAATTCAAGTCCCTATTCCACCATGGACTTTCAGTGTGAACTTGGGCAAGTGCCATAATCCATCTGTGCCTCTATTTCTCCTCTGTACAATGGACACATTACATACCTGACTCCCAGGGAAGTTGTGAAGACAACTACATCAAAGATTATGGAACTCGCAGGTATTACAGCATAGTAGCCATGTAAGTTTCCAGCTAGTTAGATTTGAGTCTAAATTTCACCACTTCCCTCATACTTCTATTACTGGACAGAACCAAACCCCTGCAAAACTTGAAGGGAACTTGGATTCAGATCCAAACTTCGCAGCTGACCCACATCAGAACCAAAACCCTCTGAACATCAGGAAAGTTTTACCCCAAGATCAAAACCACATGGCGTGGTTGCATCTCTAATTTTTAGTGGTCTATTTACTGTCAAGGTGGAGTATAAACATGAGTCTAGTTTTGAATTTTCAAAAAAGGCAGTTGTAGTTTTTGTGTGTGTGCTGTGACCTGACCCACTAATCGCTTTTTCTTCCTTTAAAGTTGTCTTCTAAATCTGACCATTAAAGGTGATTAGATACCTAAAGGACTTCCCATGTCACTCGTTAATACTTTTGAGCTTGTTTTGGTTCTAGCCAGCAGTAATGCAGGGCCCTTTTGATAATACATCACTCGGCTCAAATACGCCTGCACAGTCTCCAGATGATGTACCCCACCAGTGTCTGCCTCGATGCCGCTTGCAGATTGGAGAGTCAGAGACGAGTTTAATTTAAAGATGAGCTGCCCTTGGGCTGCCAAAGGAAATGGCGTGTCAGCTATGTCAAAAATAGATACTGTTGTGCAGATATATGGAGGGAGAGATGGACGCTTGTAGTGCTATTAATTACCTGGATTGCCTTTAAATGTCAAAGCAAATCCTTAGCCATTCCTTCTCCAAAATCTAAATCACAAAGAGAGACAAGGGCAACCCTAAAAGGCTGGAATGCTGGAAAAGGAAAAAACATATACATAATGTTGCATCTGTATGTGAGAGAGTTTGTGTATATGTGTTTGTGTCTATAACACAGGCGCTCTTTAAATATGCATGAAGGATTAGGCACTAAAAAGCATGTTGAGGTATTGATCTGAGATTTCAGAATGCTGAAAGAAAGAAAGAAAGAAAGAAAGAAAGAAAGAAAGAAAGAAAGAAAGAAAG